>OVAQ01001185.1:0-13299 GCA_900406345.1 Erysimum cheiri | reverse complement strand
TTTTTTTTATCTTTTCTATATCCAAAAAATATGAAAAGTATTATTTTATATCTTACACTGGATGCTGAAATGTGACTGATGCAATTCAAAAGCAGAATCTCGGTCGAGTTTTGGTGTTCGTCCTTCTTCGCAGTACTTATCCACAACGATTTTGATCGTTTCTTCAACGTTGCAACTCAATTTAACCATTGCTCTTACAGGTCCAGGACTTCCTTCTACTGCTACACTGATTATTACTTTTGGTGCTTTGTTACCCTGATTTTGTTTCCAATTAAAAAATTTACTCGAAAGGTTAAAATTTGGCAGCTGAACTTAAACTATTTGTTCAAAAAAGCCGAATTAAGGGTTCAATTTGTAGTGTTTACAAATATTAGGCCAAATTTAAAAATCTTAAATCCTTGTGGACGAAATGTAAAATTCTTTTATAGAGTTGAAATTATGAATTTGATTTGAAAAAGAGTAAAAAAAAAAAAAACGACTCTGACCTCTTGATTGATCGGAGATGAAGCCGACGGCGAATATAAGCTCGTTAACGTCGGAGAAGAAGAGAAAACCTCAGAGCGAATCCTAGGCAAGTAAACGATCGGCTGATCAGGTTCTTCCGTCTGTAAACCTCTCATCGGCGATGGTCGCCGCAAGTTATTACTGTCTCCTTCGCGGCGGCGATTGAGACTCGGCTCTGAAAAGCTTCGCTCGAAAACCTTATTAGTCAATTTCGAACGATTATTCTTATCGGAAACACATCGTGACGCCGTCCGTCTTGTCCTGGAGCTCTTGCTTCCATTTCCAACCGGATTCAGAACTTTTCTCCGGTGAATCGGATCTGACATTTGATGAAATTTAGAGGTTTTTGTAGTTTGCTTGGCAAAGAAGCGAATTAGAGTTATTCTCTCTGCTTTGCTTTACTCTTTTTATCTTGTTTTCTTTCATTTGTATTTTCATACTATTATTTTTCTCCATTTCTATTCAAGCCGACCAAAAAAAATACGAATAAAGCCGTAATAGTAATATAGACGTGGTTCTTGTACTATGATATTTATTTTTCCTGTCGACGTTATTATAGTATGATATCTTATGCTGATTCTTACGTAATTATGTTATTAAAGTAAAGTAGAAATGCGTTTTTTTNTTTTTTTTTTTTTGGTGGAAAAAGTAGAAATGCGTTGATTGTAGTATAATTAAGCTGTAATAATTTTTTTTTTTGAAAATGATATAATGATTGAGCTCATGAATTTTAAATACGGAATAGNTGGAAAAAGTAGAAATGCGTTGATTGTAGTATAATTAAGCTGTAATAAAATTTTTTTTTTGAAAATGATATAATGATTGAGCTCATGAATTTTAAATACGGAATAGTTTTAAAATTTATCCTTAATTATGGATAAAAATGCGTTGAAAAGGCAATCTACTAGAAAATTAATAATATTAATTTTTTGATACATCGTTTTAGAAGATTACTTGAGAGACTCACACTTCTCTATAAAGTGTATAGGAAACAAACCTATTGGATTTGTGGAAAATTCGACACGTTAAACAAGAAACGAGAAACCCAATTACTACAAATTTCGTGAAACACAAAAAATCTAAGGTGATAGTGAGAAGCACATAAACACATACTACAAATGTGTAAAAAGAAAACAATAAACATAAAACTAGATATTTTAACGAAAGTGCTGATTTAATGGAAATAATATAAAATCATGAACTAAAATAAGATTCATCAACGTCAAGAAATGACAAAAAAAAAAAAAAAAAAAAAAAAAAAAAAAAAAAGAGTAGCTTTGTGGCTGAGATTAGTCCGAGGTTTGTTATCACTGTTAAAATAAAGAACTTTTGGGCATGTTTTAAAGCCATTAATGGTGTGGTCGACTTCCCTTACTCCATACGCACTCACGTTCACGCACAACGCACTTGTTTTCCACCAAGTATTTACAACGCTAGTTTGTAACCCATCTTTTTTTATAGTTAAAACATACTGTATGTATTATTACATTTAAATATTATCATTTATTTTCATGACGAAAATTTGTAGACTTTAGAATTTCAAATGTAACGTCACGTTTCGTGATGTAATACCATTCTATTACTTAAATATTGTACAAATGGCCAACAACCTAATTAATACTATATTTCAACGTTTTGCTATGTATAATATAGTATAATAATAGTTTAATGTTGTCCTAAAATTTCATAACACAAGCCACAAAAGTCATATATCCGTGAATTTTGCCTCAAATACTAATTCTACGGGTTTTGAGGAAGTATAAACTAGAGTTTATCTTACAATAAAATCGAAGAAGTTTGTATGAACCCTTGAATAAAACCAAAAAAAAAAAAAACCCTTGAAAGATTTAAAGAAATAAAATTTAATAGAAACATTAAAAGGTTATATGATCCGGAGTTGATAGCTCAACTGGTTAAATCCATAGTCATGCTGGGGTATGTCCTGAGTCCTGACTCGCGCACCAGCTAAAATATATATATAAAATTTACATAGCTTTGTTTTATATCCAAAAAAAAATATTAGTTTGCTCGGAACTTCTAGATATAAAAAATAATAGTAATAACAAAGTTTTAAAGAACAAAAATATGTTAAAGAATAAAATGTACCACGGGAATGAAACATGACATTTTAGATTTAGTCCACTTTTATTGAGCTAAAATAAACGGCTCATCACTTGAATAGGCCGAATATTAATTGGGCTATAGTAGGGCCGTTTTGTCTCTGCTTTCCGTTTTGTTGTCATGGTCTTGAATTTCTCCACATAAGCAACACTAACTAATTTTCTTCCAAACCTAATGTAAAGAGCTAGAATTATTTTGGTCACTTGGACCTTTTAATCTGATATTTCTTAAAACTTATATAATCTTGCCTGACAAAATATTCAAACCTTAAAAAGCTAAAAGTCTAATATAAAACACGTTACAGGTACAATGGTTGGTAAAATGATTACTAAAAAACTTCCAAACCAAAAAGCCTAGCGTTGAATATTGTGGATTCAGACATCCTATTTTAATATCTTAATCAATTTTAAATCGAAAAAATTTCACTAGATTAATTCATGTCAACTCAAGTGACAAATCACAAACATTAGTGATTTTGGTTTAATCCGGTTTGTGATACTGGTTTGATCAGGTTCCACAATAGTTTACACATGACACATGTTGCCACGTCATCACTCCAAATATTCTTCAAAACAATACAGTAACATACAAAATCCAGCCACAACGACGACACTCTCCACACACACTCTATCTCTCTCTCTCGATCTCATCTCAACGACCTTCACCGTCGCCGTCGCCGGAAACAACGAATTTGTCAACTACTACGATGATCCCTTACGCCACAATCGAAGAAGCTTCCATGGCGTTAGGCCGAAACCTCACGTGGCTCGAGACTCTCTGGTTCGATTACTCCGCCACCAAATCCGATTACTACCTCTACTGCCACAACATTCTCTTCCTCTTCCTCATCTTCTCCCTCGTCCCTCTCCCTTTAGTCTTCATCGAATTGGCGAAATCTACCTCAGATTGGTTCGATCGGTACAAGATTCAACCCAAAGTGAAGAACTCGTTCTCCGATATGTTCAAGTGTTACAAAGACGTCATGAAGATGTTCCTTCTCGTCGTTGGTCCATTACAACTCGTTTCTTATCCTTCAATTCAGGTAAATTCTTCTTAAATTTGATGTCAATTGCTTCTAATTTGGGAAATTGATGATTCCGGTTTATAAGATTTGATCATAGTGTCTCTGAATCAGATGAATCTTGCTGTTGTGTTTAAACAGATGATTGAGATACGAATTGGATTGCCATTACCATCATGTTTGGAGCTTGTAGCACAGTTAGTGGTTTACTTCTTGATAGAGGATTATACAAATTACTGGGTTCATAGATTCTTTCATTGCAAATGGGGTTATGAGAAGATTCATCATATTCATCATGAGTATGCAGCTCCTATTGGTTATGCTGCTCCATATGCACATTGGGCTGAGGTTTTGCTTCTTGGGATTCCCACGTTTCTAGGACCGGCTATTGCTCCTGGACACATGATTACGTTTTGGTTGTGGATTGCTTTACGTCAGATTGAGGCGATCGAAACTCATAGCGGGTAAGGAAGTAGGAATGGTAGAGAAAATCAAAACAAAGGATCCTTTGTTTCTAAAGTTTTTAGTAATTCTTCCATTTGTTTATGTCTGCATTATAACTCTTGAATTGTTTATGTTAGTTAATAATGAGTTGTGGCTCACCTTTTGTGGTGGGGCTAAGGTAGGCACTAGCCTTTTCTGAAACTTTTTAAACCCTTTTAGCTCTTGGAGATTGTTTAGAGACTACTTAGATAACCTTTTGGTGAACATTCCTATTGGCTGAGCAAGAAAATATTCCTCGAATGATAAGCATCTCCTCTCGTTCAAAGATGGACAATATGATGTTTGCTTGATTGGTGCATGAAAGTTGTTTCTTGAGAGATTAATTTACTTTTTCTTTTCCCTTCTCTTTTTCCAGGTATGATTTTCCATGGACTCTGACAAAGTACATTCCGTTCTACGGTGGAGCTGAGTATCACGATTACCATCATTACGTTGGAGGACAAAGCCAGAGCAACTTCGCTTCAGTTTTCACTTACTGCGATTACATTTATGGAACTGACAAAGTGAGTATTCAAACTTCAGTTCCTTTTCAATTAGCGTCTACCAATGCTTGATATAACATTGATAATGTGTTTATATATCCTTACTTTCATCAGGGTTATCGATTCCAAAAGAAGCTTCTTCAGCAGGTAAATAATTACTCACACTTCGCTTATCTCTCGGCATATTCATCAATTGCAAGTTCACATAACAATAAATTTGGTCCCTATCAGTAGTATATCATATTGATGTTTTCTTGATCTTTCACTTGCATAGACTCCACTACTTAATGTTGTATCTTATGAGTTGCAGATCAAGGAAGAGTCCAAGAAGAGCAACAAGCAGATTAATGGAGGAGAGAAATTCGACTAGTAAACCCGCTAACTTGATTTGAAGTTTCTAGAAGGTGATGAGGCAAACACAGCTTACATACCGTAAGTTATAAGCAACCGGCTAATGAAGTCAAGACTTGCAAAAGAAAAGGGTAGTTAGTTTTCTCTTTTCCGGTCTGTCCTGTGTCACATGAAAATGCTCCTTAAGACTTTTTTTTTTTTGGCTAACTCTTGAGTTCCTTCTCGGTTAGCGTCTACAAATTAATATCCTCTGAGGTGCGTATCATTCAGTGCCTTTGGGTAATTTAGAAACATTCGTCAACATAGTGAACAAGGCCCGTCTAGCTCAGTTGGTAGAGCGCAAGGCTCTTAACCTTGTGGTCGTGGGTTCGAGCCCCACGGTGGGCGTTTCTTTTTTTTATTCGATGTTGCAGTCGCAATTCCCACGCCATTATTTCCTTCTCGCTCATCTCAGCATCGAAGACATTCCTCGTATGATTAGAATCTTCTTTAAATTTTCTTTAATTGCACTCTATGATTTTGAAGGAAAATCCTGTCATATTAATTGCACTTGCGTTTATGGGATTTGAATTCACTTTAGAAAAACAGATCTAATTGAAAAGGCCGAAACTAACTAAACACACGCTTTAACCAAAATCTTTCTCACCAAACCTTCAAAACACTTTAGTGTCGAAATAATTTATTTAAGTCAACAAAGTGTGACATTTAAATCGTACTTACTACTCATTTAATGAGTTCTGCACACAATCAAAACATTTTCTTAACTTGTTACTACACTACCAATATATATCTTTTATTTTTTTTGTCAAAGACACTACCAATATATATCTATCTTAAAAAATTGACATAGATTCTGCATTTTAGTCAATACACATTTTTTTGGACTAACTCTAAAGTAACAACAATAAAGATTTTTTATTTGTGTGTGTAATGATATCTATAAAGTATGTCGTCCTAGGTTTACCCTGGATCTGTGTGTATACGATTAAAATATTCTCTGCTATATCGTAAGTTCCATATATAATTTTGTTGACTTAAGCGTTTCTATTTGGCTAATGTATCCAATTCAACTTTTTATGTTAAACTAGTGTCAATAATTTTTCTATATAATTTCAAACATCTCATTTTCATTTTCCAACAAACTTGTGTGCTTTCTTCCTCTTTTCTTGTACTTCTGTGCATCAATCATTTAATGAAAGATGCTTTCCGTATCATAATCCGAGATATGAAGGAGACTTTATTCTTCGTTTTTTCCTTCAAAATTTTAAAATTAATTATGAGACATGTCATTTGTCCAAAAATAAAAAATAATGAGACATGTCACATGCATGAGAACTGTGCAGGATGAGGTGCCGACTGATGATGGTGTTTTTTTTTCCTTTTCTTGTTTTGTTTTACTGTTGCAAAATTAGTTTTTTTTTTTATAATTAATTAGTTATGTTTTCTTGTGATGAAGGTATGAGAAGTAAATTAACAGAGTAACAAAGAAGGAAATAAGATATCCTTTATTTTTAACAAAAAAAATAAATATATCCTTTACGTGTTTTACTATAAAACAAAGAGAAAGAAGAGGACACAATTTGGCGGACTTCACAAAGAGAAAAAGATGTAAGAAAAATATTTGGAAAATCGAAAAAGAAAATCGCAAAAATGAAGTCGGTACGTACTGTGCTTCTGAGTGGTTGAAGAGGTCCAAGCTCTTATATATAAACCCTAATACCCTCGTTAAATTCTTCTAACTACCAGTACATAGAAAGTTGTGCGTATACTTTTTTTTTTTTTGATAAAAAGTTGTGCGTATACTTTGTATAATTTAAACACAATCTCACAACATGATCCCTTATCCCACCGTTGAAGCGGCGTCAGTTGCGTTAGGACGAAACCTGACTTGGTTCGAGACGGTCTGGTTCGATTACTCAGCCACCAAATCCAATTTCCATGTATATTGCCACACCATTTTGTTACTCTTCCTCGTCTTTTCCCTTGCTCCTCTTCCTCTTGTGGTTGTGGAATTGACCGGCTGGTTCGAGCGGTATAAGATCCAGCCGAAGGTTAAGTATTCGTTATCGGATATGTTTCGATGTTATAAAGATGTCATGAAGTTGTTCCTTATCGTCGTCGGCACATTGCAACTCGTTTCTTATCCTTCGATCCAGGTTATTATTATTTTTTTTGTCATGTTATTAATTTTGTATTTGCGTTAGATTTTTTATCCTTCTCGTGATCGGCACATTTTGTTTTTGGTCGACCACACATTTTGTTTTTTGGTCGACCACACATTTTAATTAAACTTACACACCTTAGTTGGTTGCTCTTGCATGCCGATATTGTCAACTAATTAAACAGTCTATTAACCAAAAAAAAAGAAACAGTACTAACATCAACATCAATAACACACCTCGGTTGGTTAGGATTTAGGAAGGCAACATCATAATTAATTTATTAATTTTGTACTTGCTTTTGATGTTTAATATTTTTTTTTTCTAAAACCACACTTTATATATATATAAAATTTCCTTATTTTAAGTGTTAGGTCTGCAACATATTTTGTGTGAGTGTCAGTTGTTGAATTTTGCTGATTTTTTGCATTATTTTAAAAGCATTTTCCTTTTTACTTAAATATTATTTGCAAATTCTTGAAATGTACTTAAAAACATGTTTGTTGATTTCAGTTGGCTGGGATTCGAAGTGGTTTGCCATTACCATCATTAATGGAGATGGTAGCACAATTAGTGGTTTATTTCTTGATAGAAGATTACAGTAACTATTGGATCCATAGATGGTTGCATTGCAAATGGGGTTATGAGAAGATTCATCGAGTCCATCACGAGTACTCATCTCCGATCGGATATGCCTCCCCATATGCACATTGGGCTGAGATCTTGCTTCTTGGTATTCCGACATTTCTTGGACCCGCGATTGCTCCTGGCCACATTATGACCTTTTGGTTATGGATCGCTTTACGTCAAATCGAGGCCATTGAGACTCACAGCGGGTAAAAAAGATAAAAATTTCAAATCATACAACAAATTGCAAATGCAAACGCGAAATTACGAAAAAAAATGAATCACAAACATAAATATTTACATTTGAAACTATTGGACTCTAAATTATTACACTGGTGGAACTATATGGTTTTATCACAAAATGAACTTTTTGTTTTGTTTTGTTTTGCAGATATGATTTTCCATGGACTTTAACAAAATGCATTCCATTCTACGGTGGAGCTGAGTATCATGATTATCATCATTACGTTGGAGGACAAAGCCAAAGCAACTTTGCTTCAGTTTTCACTTACTGCGACTACATCTACGGAACTGACAAAGTGAGTGTTGATCAAACTTCAATTAAATTAATTGTTAGTTTTCCTTAATCTTAATTATCTTACGGTTACTGTTTACACTAATTTTTGGTGAAACATTGACCAATGATTTGGTTAATGTGGTATCATTAGGGCTATCGAATCCATAAGAAGCTTCTACATCAGCAGGTTAATATTCTCAAAGTCAATTTTCTAGTTTTAGCTTATTAGCTTTCATACGTTATCCATAGTTTATTTTGTTTATGAATCTTTTTATTTTCTTTTGTTTTTGATCGTTTCTTATACGTTTTATAGGTGAAGGAGGAAGCTGAGGAGAAGAGAAGGACGAAATATGATTAATTAGTAATAAATTCGAAGAGGGTTCAAAGTCTCAATCTGTTGATAAGATAAAATAATTTTATATGATCCATATGTTAAGTGGATTGTGTTGTAGCTAGTAAGAAGTAATTTTCATATTAATACAGATGCCTGCAGGTTAAATATAATACTCTGTTGTTTATATATATAGGTCCTGTAATTGCGTGACGCATATCAATAAAGATTGTGTTGTGGTAATTGGAATTTCCATATTAATCTTAATAAATTTTTAGTAATCAGTTTTTTTTTTATCACATAACCCAAAATTTTAATTTAACCTGTAAATATATAGTTTATGTGTTAATAATACATAATTTTTTTGTTCTGCACCTATGTGTTAATAATTAAACGGACCCTTAATTAAATTTTGTACATTTTTATTAATCCTTCTTTATCTATCCTGTCAAGATTAGGACATCATCCTATAAATGATTTGTTCTTTAAACGGAAAATTATCCATGAAAATTACAAAATTTTTAAGCTCAATTTCATCATAATTTGTATATTTTTCTTCCTCAATTCAATAAGGGTCTGCTTCAATTCTGGTCCTTTGAAGAACCCCCCAACAATGGCGTGGAACGTGTTCAAGTTCTGCACAGCACTTCGGGCCTTGGGTTCGATCATGATCGTAGTTGTTATCGGAATCGTCGGATTCACATACTATGCCGTCGTCGTTGCGAATTACGGGCCAGCTCTATTGATCGGTGGTGTCGATTCATTAGTAGCTATTCTGGTTTTAGCGCTGTTTCACTTTTTGGTAAACCTCGAATCTAAATTTTGAATCTTTCTGATACCCTTTTGAGATCTTTGCATTTAGTGCCTTAGATCTCTGCTAAGCTGGTTCAGATTTTGCCTCTATTGCTAATTGAATTTTTTGGTTTCTCTAACATACTTGACTTTGCTTTTATGATATTGAGTCAAAGCTTGTTGCTTTCTTGTACAACTGATGTATGTGTTTATTGCTTAATGTTGGAACTTTGCTTTTTCGTATCGCACAGAATAGAATCTACAGAATATAATCTAAATTGCGCATTACTTCATAGTGTATTTGTGGTAATAGGCTCGATCTAGCTGGCTGTGTAGATTATGTCTTAGATTCAAATATTAGTTATGGTATACTTTGATTTTTTGCTTCTTGTAATACAGTCTGCTATTGTATAAGGAAACCAGCGAGATAGTGAATGTATCATGGATAAGCCAAGCAAAACAATCAAGTAGTCATCTTTTTGTGGTTTGGTTTAGTGTAGAGTGTTGTGTGTTTCTTATATTTTGAAGCTGTTGGTTTCTCATATCTCGTAATAGATTATCGACATTTGAACTCCTACGGTTTTTAGAACTCACAGAAGAAAGAGTGAGGAAGCAAAGGACTCATTTGTGATGATTGTTGTTTTTTGTGCAGCTTATAATGCTATTATGGAGTTATTTCTCTGTTGTTGTGACGGACCCTGGTGGTGTACCAACTGGTTGGAGGCCAGAGTTAGACATAGAGAAAAGCGATGGAAACCAGCCTTTGACTGGAGAAGCTAACCCATCACTTTCGGTTGGAGATTCCTCTTCTCATGGTGTAAGATACTGCCGAAAGTGCAATCAATATAAACCGCCTCGTTCTCACCATTGTTCAGTCTGTAAGTCTCTTCAATGTGTGTTCTTTTCTTCAAATCTGTCTTAGTTGTGAAAAAGGTTTCATGTTGGGTTTTCAGGTGGAAGATGCATACTTAAGATGGACCATCATTGTGTTTGGGTCGTGAATTGTGTTGGGGCAATGAACTACAAGTCTTTCCTCCTATTCTTGGTATGTCTAAGAACTCATTTTAACATTGCTGCAAATGAAGTTGTGTTTGGGCATACAGGCATAGTACATGGATAGGATTATAGCTTTAGTCATGTGGTGATGGTTGAAGCGAGGCAAAGCCAAATACTTTCTTGTGTTTTGATTAATGTTAACTGATTCGCTTAGAGCCATGTTTCTGACAGTTTTAATGACATTACTCATCCTTCCATATGTACCACTGATTTTGTTCAATTATTATCTTATACAGTATCATCTTAATATGTGCTGTGCATTAATGTTGGCATGATCTTAATGCATTCCCAATATGTCAAAATGTAGTTTTACACATTTCTTGAGACAACGGTGGTTGCAATATCACTATTGCCAGTTTTTCTCGTATTCTTTAGCGATGGAGATGGTGATATAACTGTATCACCAGGAAGCCTAGCAGCCACTTTTGTTGCATTTGGTGAGTCCAAATATCTTTTGTTTGTTTGTTTTGGAACACTTTCATGTTACCTAACCTGTTATATGATTCAAAATCTTCCCTTTCTTGCTAATCCAGTATTGAACATAGCATTTGCGCTAAGTGTACTAGGCTTCCTAATTATGCACATAATGCTGGTCGCTCGTAACACCACAACTATTNTGGAGATGGTGATATAACTGTATCACCAGGAAGCCTAGCAGCTACCTTTGTTGCATTTGGTGAGTCCTAAGATATATTATAATTTCTTACTGTTTTTGTTTTCTTTCTTTGTTTGTTTCAGAACACATTAATGTTACCTGTACTGTTATATGATTCAAAATCTTCCCTTTCTTGCTAATCCAGTATTGAACATAGCATTTGCGCTAAGTGTACTAGGCTTCCTAATTATGCACGTAATGCTGGTCGCTCGTAACACCACAACTATCGAGGTAAAAACTACTCTCACTTGAGTTTCTCAAGGATCTTCATGCATAAGGTAATGTCAATAATCTCACTGACCAAACTAATGGGTTTTTCATCTCAGGCATATGAGAAGCATACAGTTAACTGGCCTTACAACCTTGGCCGTAAGACAAACTTTGAACAGGTTCTCTCTCCATCTTCTTTGTCTGTTTCAAAACTCATTCGTATATGGTCGATTCTTTCCGGCTACTTAGATAAAATCTTGGACATAAACACAATCAAAGGTTCCAAAAGTTTGTTTATTTCGTTTGTTTTATCAGGTTTTTGGAAGTAACAAAATGTACTGGTTCATGCCATTGTACACTGAAGACGATATGAAGAAGTTGCCAGCACTTGGAGGGTTAGACTTAACGAGCAGGTCGGAGACAGAGCCGCTTCAGCCTCTATGACCTTAAAAACTTCAAATTTTTGGAATTGGGTCTGCTTTGGCCTTTGTGTATCAATATATATCTTGTCTTGTGTATTAAAAAGATTAGTGCCTTTTGTGGAATTTGTTCTTTTTTATTCCGTGAAAAGAAATTTGCCAAGCCAACATGTTCCTTTGATATTACTTTTTCACATTTGCATAAATATACATTTTCATTATTAACTATAGCAATATATGCTTCTACGTTACAACTTTATCAAACATTGTTATTTTTGATAAAAGAGAAATCAGGACACGTGACTGTTGAACTGAAACCCAACTATCAAAGATGTAATTTCTGCTTGAGCACATACTTTTTGTATGCTCTGTGTTGGAATTTCTGCTCAAAAATATTCTTTTTTCTCCTTTCTTACATTTGTTTTATTATGCAAACTGTGATATTTTTCTTAGTAAAGATTTTTGTCCCTTTTTTTACGTCAAAATAAATTTCTGGTCTGTTGGCATGTAACTAAGTTGCCAAACGTTACATTGTGTGGCAATTTGTTTTTCAAACCACTAGTCAACTAAATAAACTATGGATTTAAGTACTTAACAAACAATATCCCTAAATTTTAAGTAATTTTGCCATGTTTAGAAGAAAATCCATGGAAAATCTACAAAAAGGTATGCGTGTAACATATAACCAATCATATAGCGCCATCTGTTAACACAGTTGGAGAAGGTTTATCACTTTTCTTGGCAAAAATTGCATAAAAGGGTTTACAAAAACTCATTCTCAATTCCGACAGTCAGCTCTGAGGTTTTTGGAAATCCGAATAGTTTTTTGAGGTATGAACTTCGATCATCCTCCTTTGAATTTAGTAATTATATTTCAGTTTTGGGTTCTTTGTTATCATGCATCAATCGTTAGGGCTTGATATTAAGGTTTTTGTCAGTGAATTTGAAGATCAAGTCTTTGTCACCGGAAAGTGAGATGAGCGATCAGACCGAGAAATCAGTGAAACCAACCCTTAAGGTAACCAAAACTACATTACTACACATTCAGTTTGCTTCGTGCATGTCTCTCTCTTTTGTCTTATCATTACTTGGCTAGTTATGTGTAAGCAACGTTTTCTTGAAATCTGGTTTTAGATTATTGCTTGTTCTAAGTATCACTCTTTTGGTTGTGTCCCTGTTTAGGTTAATACAATAAGGTTTTGATCTCATGTGTTTTTCATATAAGCTCATTGATTTAATGAACTGAGTTTTCTGTTAAAATTCTCACTGTAACCAGATAGATGTTATTGCTGTCTATTATTGTATTGTGCAGAGAAAAGGCAGAGGGAGGTTGGTTGATATCTATGCTGTACAATGTGACAAGTGCCTGAAGTGGAGGAAGATTGATACCCAAGAAGAATATGAAGAGATCAGAAGTATAATAAGAGAGGATCCATACGTGTGCAAGAAGAAAGAAGGTGTGTCCTGCAAAGATGCAGGAGACCTACACTATGATTCCTCCAGAATATGGGCCAGCGACAAGCATGGCTTGCCAAAGACACCAAGAGGGT
>OVAQ01001184.1:0-20183 GCA_900406345.1 Erysimum cheiri | reverse complement strand
GTTTAATTAGTTTCCTCCCATTATATGTTTTACATCTGATATCATTATTCTCCGTTGTTTGTCCTCTAGAAAGTAGATTTTTTATTTATCTTCAATTAAATATTTTTAAATTCCTTTTTTAGTTCATCATATAGGCTATTATAGAAGTGGTTTTTGTTTCTAATTGCCCATATAAATGTTTTTGTTTTGAATGTGCACCTCTTTGTCTGCACAGGAACCAAAGTAGAAGGAATCTTAAGACAGTCTGCAGACGTTGAGGAGGTAGAACGCAGAGTTCAAGAATACGAACAAGGTATTAATCTTGTACATATGGCCCTTTCTTTTGGGTATAAACTTCGGAATGGTTTATATATATATATATAATGAAAATTTTCCAAATGTACTTATTTAGGCAAGACAGAATTCAGTCCTGAAGAGGATCCACATGTTGTTGGAGACTGTGTTAAGGTACTATATTGTGTGTCATCTATGATTTCCAGTTTTAATTATTGTGTTGAAATATTTGTGTCATCCTATTGTATCTGCAGCACGTCCTGCGGCAGTTGCCTTCTTCTCCAGTTCCAGCGTCGTGCTGCACTGCTTTGCTGGAAGCTTATAGTAAGTCTTTGTATATATGGAATCCATGTTTGTACTTTGGTATATGTCTGTATATAACTCGCATTTTACCTTTTTTTCTATAGAAATTGATCATAATGAAGCTCGGGTTAAATCACTGCGATCTGCTATAATTGAAACATTTCCAGAACCAAACAGGCGACTACTACTGCGGTATGCTCTCAGATTGAGTCTTTGAACTGATCATAAAAACTGCTTAGGCGTTCTATTTAGGCATTGAACTTAGGAGGACATTTTAGTCCTCAGCTGCATATACCATGAGAAATATGTGGTGCTCTCATGGAAAGCTGCTTGGAAGTCCGTTCATTATTTAGTTACTTCAAACAGCTTGTTTCTCAGCGCGGGTTGTATTCTGCAGGATTCTAAAGATGATGTATACTATCACCTCTCATTCCTGTGAGAACAGGATGACTTCATCTGCTGTAGCTGCTTGCATGTCCCCATTGCTCTTACGTCCTCTATTGGCTGGAGAATGTGATCTAGAAGGTTTTGACAGTCTAGGAGATAACTCTGCCCAGCTTCTTGCTGCCGCTAATGCTGCCAATAATGCTCAAGCCATTGTCACAGCCCTTTTGGAAGACTATGGGAATATGATCAATGTAAGATTCCATTTGATCCTTTAATTTATCTGGTGCCACACCATGCTAATTGCTCAACTATTTTTTCTCAGGATGAAGATCTTAAAAGATGCTCCACTTCTACTGATTCTCATATTGGTGACAGTGGACCTGAAAACTCAAGTGATGAAGAGGACGTAGAGGTTAAACGTCCTGACTTGCATAATCTTGATATGGGAGAAGGAGAAACAGATGATGATAAGGATGTTGTGCTGAGCAGAAAACCGAGTGAGAGCAGTGATTATGCTGGCAGTGATCTGTATGACTACAAGGTTTGTTCTTTGCCATCTTATCCCACTGCCCCATACATCTTGGCCATATTACACTTACATTCAGAATCTGAAATATGGGACGTTTCCATTTGTATGCATTGCTTCAACCATCGGCTACTGTCTTGTTATCTTTCGTTACCCCTGATGTGGTCTTTTGGTAGATGGGTGTCACATTTTAGTTATGTTTGGTGTTTGAACTTTAGGTTTTCTGTAGCGAAACTGGTAGTATTTACAACTGCAAGAAGATCCATCCTAATTTATTCGTTCTTTTGAGTGTGCTTTCTCTCAGGGATTTGGTGTTGAAGATTCAGATGCCGAGTCTCCTAGAGACATCCATTGTTCAGTCGAGAGTACAGACATTCCCACTAGAGTGAAAAAACAAATCGAAGAGCCTATTAAAGATATAGAAGTTTCCAGCGTATCACCTACTAAAAATTGTTATCAATCAGGGAGAGAGTCTATGCCCTCGGTTACTCCTAGTACTCCTCTCACTGCCCCTAGATACGCAACATCAGCTGAGAAACCTGCAAATAAATCTTCTGGCTTATCAACAGTCAGTGCAAAGCGTTCTTCATCCTGGGGAAGAGGCAACGTAAGTTTTCATTGTCTGGCATGAAAAGTCGTATTCTGTTGTCATTGTCTCTGCAGCTGACTTGCTACGGATGAATTTATGAAGTATTAATGAGATTTTTAATATAATTGTTTATCTGTCCTTAGAACTCTTTCTATCACCACTAGACGAAATTAGTTCTCCTTCTCTTTCGTTGTCAGGTCATGATATACTTTTTTTTTCCAATTTTCTTAATGCCATGTATATTGGTGCCATAGGAAAGATATGCTGTAGCGACTTGCATAATCCTAGAAGAAAACTAGCCATCAAACATCTTAGGAAGATTAGATGTTTTTGGAAGTCCCATCTCTATCTAGAATAAATTATCTTACTACAAGACAGTTGTATGTATGATGAGTAAATAGCTAATTCCTTTCTTTGTTTACTGTGTGCAGGGCAAAAAAACACCTGCTAAAGGATCATTTGATTCCTCAGGAAATGACGAGTAAGATACTCAATCCTAAATGCATACACTGTGGTTCTATAATACTCCTATTGAACCTTTTTTATGGTCGAAAAATTAACATTTATATTCTATTGCCGAGACCCATATGAGATGTGTATTGTTAAATAGGTCAAAAAGGTCTTAACTGAAGCAACATTCTACTTCACTTTTGAAATTGAAAAAATAAATTTTCTCTTTGTTCTTATGAGCTTGGCGTATTCTGACGCCAAATGCTTTCGCTGCTTGTAGGCTTCTTATACAGAGGCTGGAGCTCATGAAAGATGAACTGCGACAGCGAATAGCTAAGGAGGTACTTGTTCTGGCAGCATAAGTATTATACGCTGATTACATAATGTTGTTGTATTGATTGATTAGACCACTGCAGGCTAAAGGAAATGCGGCTCTACAAGCTAGCTTGGAGAGAAGGAAGCAGGCTTTGCATGAACGTCGGTTGGCACTTGAACAAGATGTACAAACCTTCTCTTGAGATTTTGTGTTTCTTCTCCACTCTTTGTGTATGCTTTTGGAGGAAAATAAACTCCGATTTTCCTGACCAAGCTCCCATGGAAATTGTCAGGTGGGCAGATTACAAGAGCAACTGCAAGCTGAGAGAGACCTACGATCTGCTCTTGAAGTTGGTCTAAGCATTTCTTGTGGACAATTTAGCTCACAAGCTGCGGATTCCAAAGTCAGTACACATTTTAGCTTGAGAAATCAGTTTTTTTGTTTGTTTGTTTGTTATATCTCTTGCTCTCCTTAGCTCTAACATCACGATAAATGTGAAGACAAGGGCTGAGCTTGAGGAGATTGCTCTTGCTGAAGCTGATGTCGCAAGATTGAAGCAGAAAGTCGCAGAATTACATCATCAGCTTAATCAGCAGCGACAGCATCATTTAAGTTCACTCCCAGATGCTCAAAGCCATCACCAATTTCTCAATAATCACAATACTCAACTGTGAGTTTACACTCTGTGCCTGGTTTTAGCTCTAATTCAATAGTTCAGACCAAATATTACTCGAAAGTAAACTCGCAAAGAGAAATAACACTATATTTTTACAATGTCGCAGGAAGTCTTTTCAGCAAGACTTTGATTCCATTCTTGCTTTCGTTAATCAGGAAAGAAATCAGAGAACGGTACAAATCTTATTATGTAACCTAAGGAATCTCATTAACCATTGACCGCTTTACCCTACATTTCATAACCAATAATCTTTTTCGCTTGTATTGAATCATTATAGGATGAAACTAGCCTAAGAGCAGAATGGAGGAACGGTAGAGGAAACAACAGACAAGCACCGAGCTTGAATGCATCATCCTTAGGCATTCCAATGGAAGAGTTTTCTCCGGTTAGTGTTGTCTTGTTAAAATCAATCCCACGATATTCAGAATTCTGATTGTGTACGTGCGATTATATGGTCTTGTAGGTAATGGACTTTGCAAGACATCATCACCCTCCTGCAGCATCCGCAGCTCTTATGGAGCTAACCACTCGTCTAGATTTCTTCAAGGAACGACGCTCACAACTTATGGAACAGATTCAGAATCTTGACCTCAACTATGGTTCCTCTTCTTCTTCTCTGCATCGATCCTCATCTCCACCGTGGAACTAGGCTCTCTGAGAAACTTTTGTCCAAAAAGAATTTAGAAAATGTAAAAAGTCTCGTCTGTGCAGACTCTTCATGCTTGTAAAACCGGTTTAAGGCCAAACCGACTATATATATATATATTTACCGACGAGATTGATGAGAATTTGTTTGCTCTTGTTTATTGGTTAGTGTGATTTATGTGAGATTTTAAAGAAGAAAAGAGGTTTTGTAAATAGTTTATTTTTGTATTGCTCTGTCTTGTTTCTAAAATATGGAGTATATATTTCTACTATATTATATTCATTTTAAAAAAAAAATCTTTTGGCCGACATGAAAATTGATTTATTATAAATTTATAATATAGAAGTGTAAAGAGATTCTCTAGTTAGTGCTCTAGACCTATAGTGAGTAACAACATTTTTAATTATTCCAGAGGAAATATTCTCGAAAGAACAGAAAAAAAGACGCGCTTTACGACTCCCTCTATATATACGGCAGAAGAGAAGAGGAGAGACTTATCTACGAATCAAACAAATTTGAGATAATTCAGAAAAGTAAAGAGACGATAATGGCGGATCAACAAGGAACAGTCGTCGGTGGAACTCGCGATGTTGATCTAAATGCTAATGATCTTCAAGTCGAGAGCCTCGCTCGTTTCGCTGTCGATGAGCATAACAAGAACGAGGTACCATTCCCCGATCTTTTGCTATCTTCGTTATCCTAGAAAATCTGTTTGGTGATCGATCAGATTATTTACATAGCAAATCGCTGATTTTCTCGTCTGATCTTATGGTAAATCGGTTACTCCTATTGAAATCGCATCACGCGTTTGTAAATTTTTTGTTGAGAATCTAGGGATTGTGTCATTTGCTTCTATAGTGTTGATCCATTTCATGTGTGAGCTATGATTTATGTTCCCTCACATAGATTGATTCGAGTATTTGGGTGCGACCATTGAAGAAAACCATTTCCAGAATGTTTTTTATTAGAAACTGGTTCTCAATTGATTTGCTTGTTGTGGTCTTCTTCTCAATTCACAAACCTTATAACCACAATCACTGCCTGAGAAACATAAATTTCTTCTATTGTGTTGATGAAATAAAGACAATGGCTGCAGTTTCATTTAATCAATCATCGGTGCTTATGTATGCAGAACGTGACTCTGGAGTACAAGAGGCTCATTGGTGCCAAAACACAGGTTGTGGCTGGAACAATGCACCATCTCACTGTCGAGGTGGCTGATGGTGAGACCAATAAGGTCTATGAAGCCAAGGTTTTGGAGAAAGCCTGGGAGAATCTCAAGCAGTTGGAGAGTTTCAAACACCTTCACGATGCCTGAGCTTTCTTTGCGGTAAACACATCACATTCTTCTTATACAATACTCGGTCTGACACATATTTTGCGTTTGCTTATTGATGTCTTGTTGCTTTGCTTTCCAGGCTTGAGTGAGGTCCCTGTGTGCTCTCAAACCGCGTGATAAGAGTTTCGGTTTAACCAAGATAACTTCTTAAATAAGTGAATGTGAATCCAGCCCATGTGTTTGAACTGTTATTGTGTGTATCTCTTGACTTTCGTTTGTGTATTGCTATTAGCAAACTCTCACTTTTATATATCTATGATGAAAATAAGTCCCACGATTGAAGCTAGAGGTGATGAGTACCTCCATCAAATTACAAAATCATCTTAAAGACATCAGATGCTTAACTTGGTAGTTTAGGTATCTCTAGCAATTGATTCAAGATGTAAAAATTATCGAGGGCGAGAGGAGGCCATCAGTTCCTTAAACATAATACATACAGAGAAAAGATGTGATCAATCTTCTTCACTGACTTCCTCTACTTTTATGCTGAAACTAGCACTAGATTAGGAACTACTCTGTCATAATTGAGTATTCAAAGTGTGATTTGTTTGATCTTTTCATGCCTAGAAAAGAGCTGTATTTTTAGAGAAATGAGAAGACTAATCCCAAGGAAAAATCTCGTACTCCTTGAATGAGCAACGAACGGCACATGGGATGACTTGACCATCATCAATTTGTTTCTTAACCGACCCGACACAACCCACATGTCTTACAGACAAATAGATTAAAGAAGGTTCCAAATATCTTGTTCTCTGCGACCAAACAAAAAGTAAAATACATCTTGCAAAGCATGCCCTTTCTGTGTTTTATATACAGTAACACGTCAGCGAAATGCTTTGATGAACAATGCGAAATTATTCTTATGAAACTGTATGATTGATTTCCTGTGGAATCTGTTCTCGGATTTCAGTTCTTAGTTAGCTGTCGCTGGATTTGTTTGTTAGGCTCAACAGTACTCCGGTGCTGAGAGAAAGTGCCACAACACCAAGTGATGCCTCAGTCGATACGTGGAAGCCTGCAAGAAGGAAGAAATGTTGAGAGACCTTAGTTTTTTTGCTAGTTCCATGGTTGTTCAAGCAGAAATTGCGGATGAAGAGATAATATGCATACCGAAGAAATCAAGGATCATCTTGAATCCTATAAAGCCAAGAACAACTGCAATTGATGGCTGGGAGAGGTAAGACAAGATTAGATACAAATCGTACTAGTCCCTGGGTACGTAAGGAGCATTACTGGTAGTCTTAGTCTTATTATGTATGTGATGCTTAGTTAATTCGAGCATGAAACAGAGAAGCTGCATAAAAATTAAGGAAGTGGTCAAAGATACCTGCAAGTATTCCAGCTCGTCCATTCCTTCGGAAATCAGTGTATAGAGAGACCTTAGTCCTGCAGTAAATTCAAACACCAGAGGTAAAAAATTTAAATCTTCAACTGAAATCCAAGTCAAAGTTCCACGAGTATTTTAAAAAGACAGGCAAGAAGATAACAAGATTAAGTATAGGAAACAAATACCTAGGATTGCAAAGAGATTAGAGGTCAAGACAATAAAAGGATCCCTTGTGACGCCGAAAACAGCTGGTATCGAGTCAACCTAAGTATATGGACAAACAGTATCAGTGCTTTGCTTCATTTCTAAAGAGACAAAAAGAAATTCACGAAGTGGTGATGGAAGATACCGCAAATGCTATGTCACTGAGCTCGATCACTACTACTGTAAGTAGCAATGGTGTGGCCTGCCCAAAATATTTTTGAAATAAATTAAACCCAATCAAAAGATACTATGATGCATATTTTGATCATGGAATCCGCATGCAATAAACTTAACAGTAACTTGTACATAAACCTTGAATATATAGGAAACTTTTGTCATATACTTACTTTCAAAATGCCATCATGCTTTGTGAAAAACCTATTTCCATCGTAACTAGCTGCCAGCAGTTATAAACAAAAGAAAGGAGGAATAGATCAGCTACGGAAGCATGCTAAATAGTATTAGCAGTAGAAAAAATTTGACGCCTAACTACATATAATCCAGTCAAAATAGACTTTGAAGGTAACAAACATAAGCAGCTAGCAGGAACAGGAAGAAAAAGACCGGGTATATTACATGTGACTGGAATAAATCTCTGGCATGTCTTTACAATGAAGTTGTCGGATAGATCTGTATCATCTTCTTCACTTGCAAATAACTGTATTAACACATCGAGGACAGAAAAACCAAATGGCAGAGCACCCTTTATATTCCATATCAATAGTTGCGTATAATTATAGGTATAAATGCTAAGATGAGGTAAAAGGCACCTTAAATGATGAATACAAGAGTACGGCAGCAAGAAGTAGGTTGACTGCTTCAAATTTCTGAAAGATAGTGGGAATAAATCAGAATTAAATAGGCTGCAAAACGAAATATATTCACTAACAAACATTTTGATCCAACATAGGAATCACCTGAAGAGTGGCTGTTCCTAGTAATATCAGCGCGAAGCGGAAGACAACTGCACCAGCTACACCGTAGGTAAGTACCCGATTCTATAGAAATGGCCACAGAATCAGAATACTCTATAGTCAAGAGCTAAATCACTGTGCAGATAGTTTGGTACCTGATACATGAGGGGCACTTTGAAGTACTTGAAAACAAGAACAAAAACAAACAAGTTGTCCACTGACAAGCTTTGCTCCAATAAATATCTGAGAGAGTGGAAAACAGTTAAACACAGTGAATCTCCTTGAGGGCTAAGCGAACTTCTATATATCATATCTAAGCTCTACACACCCTGCGAAAAACTCCGACGCCTTGCCAACACCTTCCTTCAAGCCTATTCCGATTCCAAATGCCACCGCAGTGCCTACCTATTGTGAGAATCATGACTTTAGGTTTCGTTTGCAGAGCAAAAAGTATTAGAAGATGCAATAAAAATACTAACACACAAGGCAACAGTCTTGAAGGAAGTTTTGTAAGTTTCGTCTTGTTGATAATCTTTCAGGCCTCCAATATCTACTGATGACGACGAACGAGAGGTACTTGTACTCTCGTCATTTTTGTGTGGTAGAAGTTCTCTGCTCTCCTTCTCTGTACTAACATGCCACAAACAAATTATTGTCACAAGACAAAGCCTCATCATCGTGTCTTTCTAGCAAAATTAAGATCATAACATGAGTTTCTCAAGATCACTACAAACAAGTTAAAGTGAATAACGAAAGAAGAAAATTTTGGAGAAGAAGCATTCACCTGAAGAAGAAACATCATCTTCCTGATCAATATCTCTGGAGCAAGCTATAGGAGGAAGATGAGATAGACGACGACTCGCAGCTGAAACAATCGTAACCCAAAAGCACATTAGCATAACCCAGATGAATGAATCCGTCCATTCACACAGATATGAAAATATGCAAAAATGTGTAAAAAGAGAAGGAGAGACCTGAGACGCGAGAAGGATTTATAAGGAGAGAGGAACGAGACTCAGTCCATACCCGAGATCGGAAATCCGGCGAAACCACCGGAATGGTAAGAAAGATTCGATCCGATTTCGCCGGAGAGAGAATTCCGTGGTGGATAACTGAAGCTAAGCTCATTGCGTTTTCGTCAAAATCCAAAACTAACTGCGACTGACCGACCACTTATCAATCGGCCATGACCACTTGAAACGATACCGTTTTAGATTCTGCTCCCGGACGGTTTTGACCCGACCCGACCCGGCCTGGAATGGTAAATAGAATCAAGATTACCCCTCGTTTTGGGTGCTTAATTGATTTCGGTTTTTAGATTTTGGCCTGTATTTTGGTTTTTCCTCAAAGATTATTATTTCGTGTATAGATTTCACAGATCACAACTCATGATTCTCTTCCTTGATCGTGAGCTGCAACTGTATTGATGACGATGCATATTCATTAGAAAAAAAAAAACATTATAATTCATCAAAAAGTCTTATGTACGTAAGACTTTGAAAGAATCTTTTAGGTATAGAGCTTTCTCGACACTTAAAAAGTCACCTTAAACCACTAAGTTCAACAAGACGTTATATTTCAGTAAAGTGCATTTATCTGGATTTTTTTTAACAGAAAATCCAATTATAATACTATTGTTTGTTAAAAAATTGGTACAACCTTATTATAGTTGTGTTTACGAAAGTGATCGAAATCCTAAAACTACGATACTTGTGTCCGAGTCCTACCCATGTAAATCTTAAATGTTTTATTATATCAGTTTTTTTGACAACAAGATAGTATCAAACAATGACAACTGGTAATGAACGCGTTAAATAAATTAAAAAAAAAAAACTAAAAAATCTATAAAACAAAAACTCAATGGCTCAGAATTACTTAAAAAAAATTAATACGAAGACTTTGGTTTGGTTTTTGCAACTCTTTTCCGGTTTGTTTGTTAGAAAAATTACTACTAGCTTTTTCGTTAACCAAACCCTAATTTCCATAGGGAATTCGATTTTGGGGATTCGAAACGCCGAGTTAATTCTTTTTTGGTATTATTCATATCATCGCACTCCTCTCGTTCCTCATCCTCATCGCCTCAGCTCTTCTTCTTCTTCTTCTTCTTCTTCATTTTCTCCGGATCTCGCTTCTCCGTCAACGGNTATCATCGCACTCCTCTCGTTCCTCATCCTCATCGCCTCAGCTCTTCTTCTTCTTCTTCTTCTTCATTTTCTCCGGATCTCGCTTCTCCGTCAACGGCTCCGATCAACCAGGTTCTCTTTCTCTCTTTCCCTCCAATCACTGATCTATACTTTGATTTGTATTCTTCATCAATCGCATTTCCTTTTCACGCCTTTAGGTTTTCGTGATTCCTTCGAATTTCGTCCCTCTAACATGACTCTTTGTTATCGTTTATGGATTTTATTCTACTGCTCAGTTTTTTTTTCGCCGTGAATTTGTCGGTTTGACCATATTCGATTCAGAAATTATCTCCGGAGATTGTTGTAGCATGTTTGATTTCTGATTCGTTCTTGCAATGGATCCATTCGTTTGTGAGATCAACGATGTAGTAATAGTAATCGTCTCTGTTTCTTGATATTCTCATTGAATAATCTCGAGCTTGACATTACCAGCTGAAATGACCATTGATGTTTGATGCTTCAGCAAGAATATACTTTTCTTTTCTTGCGAAGAGGAGATTTTGTGTATTGATTTATCTTGTTTTTATGAGAACTGTAGGATAACTTTGNTGTAGGATTTTGAGAAGATGTCTAGCGCATCAAAGACTAAATCCAGAGACAAGAAGGTTATGAATGATTCTCAGAAGACACCTAGTAAAGCCTCAGGATCCATGGTTGCAAGTACTGGTGTTGTGGTTGGTGCTTACAATCCTCTTTTGGGGACATTTCAAACCGTTGAGTCTCTTTCAGCTACTGGTTCCTCATCTCTTCACAATAATGGCCGGTTCAGACACATTGATGAGTCGGATTCAACTGGAGCTGACTGTGATTCTGTCTCTAATAATGGTAGCTGGTCAGGCGACTCAGAAGATCACAAAGAGAAAGTACCTAGTACTGCTGCTAAACAAGAAATCATTCCTGGAGCTGACAATGACAAGCGAGAAAAGATGCGACTGAAGAATGAAAGAAAACACCAACGTCAAAAGGAAAAGCGAACTCAGGAGTTGCATGAGCGATGCTGTCAGTATCTGATGTCGAGAAAACTTGAAGTTCTTGCTCAGCGGCTTATAGCAATGGGGATTGCTCATGAGCGGGCTACTTACGCACTCATGTTAAATGAAGGGAAGATAGAGGAATCCATTAATTGGCTGTTTGATGATGGTGGCGCAAAAGTAGCTGATAAGAAACTAGATCCTACCTCTGGGAACTTAAAACTCGACATATCACAAGAGTTGAGTAGAATCTTGGAGTTGGAAACAAAATATAAGTGCACCAAGCAGGATGTAGAAAGAGCTGTGGTTACAGCAGAGGGGGACATTGAGAAAGCAGAAGAAACATTAACAAGATTGAAGCTTGACCAATCTACTGCGTCTAGAAAAGCAGAGGATATTAGTGATAGTACTTCTGTTAACAATAGCAAAGTCCCTTCTGTACATACAAGTCAGAATACAGTAGCCCAGCTGCAACCTAACTCAGGTATGTATCCTGCAGGCGGTGAAGAAGCCATTGACAGAAATCTTGGTTACCCCAGAGGATCTAGCTACATTAGTGGAGAATCTAAAAACCAAAGTGGGAATTCGTTGGAAAGAATTCACATGCAGCTGCAGTGGATGAAACTGCAACAAAATAATGCCCTGGAAGAGAAGAAACGCATGCCATATCAACAGACACCACTGCCACGATCAACAGAAGAAACACATTATGTGGCATCTTTAGGTGATCAGTTCAAGAGACTTCAGCAGCAAGATATGAGGGAACCAGTTATGATGATGCAGCAGCAGCAACAACGCTCTCAATCCGCTAACACAAATGTGCTACCTGTCTCTACCATGAATGCATCCTTCACCGGAGCAGCAGCAGGAGGCAGTGGTTGGTACCCTGCAAATAGATCTGAGGCGGCTCAATCTAACGGGTACTTGCCCACAAGAACTCTGGCTCCTAGTGATCTGAACTCAAACCTGATGTACCAGCAACTTCAGTATCAACAATATCAAAACCAAGTGAACAACAACGGTCACAGAATGGCAGCTTCTGCACCGGTTGCTGTGGCTCCAGCTGCTTCTCTTGGGCTCTTCTCTGGGTTTGGATCAGTGCCGGGATCATCATCTTCTGGGCTGGACTGGAACACGGATGGGTCAGTGGGGCATTTGGACTACAACAACATCGACTGGAGTCTAGACAAAGGCCTAGCTTGTCCGAGACCAAGCCAACAGTATGTTGCGGCATCATCCCCGTATGAAGCTCACATGAATGGAAGGACAAGAATGATGGCGAATGGGAATAGTGGGGTGGCGATGGGAGTTCAGGAAGCTGCTTTAGTGGGAAATGGGAGAGAGTGGACATCACCTTTTGAGGGTAAAGATCTGTTTAGTTTGTCTAGACAGTTTGTGCCTCCTTCACTTTAAAGGCGATAAATGCTCTTCTAGAATAAAGAAAAATGGAAGGAGAGAGAGAATATGGATGGTATGAGTTTGTGGTTACTGGTTTTATCAAGTGTTTTCTTGCATGTTTGCTCAAAATGGATCTTTCAAATTTCCTAATATTTATATCCCCACATAATTAACATGGAGCTCTCAGAAGGCTACTAAAAATCACACGATCGACTTGGGCTTTCTTCTGTTGTAACCTAGTTTTAATCAGGTAAAGAGGGTAAGAAAAAGTGCAGTAAATTGGTTTGGTGAATAATTAAATTTTAGGTATTTAACCGGAGTTTGTGTAGTATGCTTGATGTTTCTCCACACGTTACCAAGCCCAACATATAAATATCCAAACAGCAGTGCGTCTTACAACACAAGAGCTAAAAGATCAGGTGACGTTAACGTGTACAACTCCAAACTTGGTCTTGAAACTTAAAAGAAAAGAACACACCAAGACTACCGAAACTAGGAACTCGACATCTTTTCATGAGTAATGATTTTGGAGTCTCTAAATCTTGTTAAAAGCAACAATGTCGACGCTTTGGATGTACTCGTTGTTAGGTTCAGAAGTGAGATGGTCTTCAATGAGGTTGTCCACAGACACAAGGTCATCAACAATTGTCATCATGATTGTGAGTTTCTTTATCCCGTAACCAACCGGTACCAATTTAGCTGCAACAATATTCCCACACATGAGAACCAAAAATCAAAATAAATCTTTTTGTGCAAAATGTAGATTTAGAATTGAATTTATTTGACTTACAAGCTCCCCATGTAAGACCCGGCATCTGAACACTACGAACAGCCTCTTCCAACTTCTTCATATCGGTTTCATCATCCCATGGCTTTACTTCCAGTAGCACAGAAGATTTACCACCTAGCAAAAAAAGAAAAGGTAAAGAGCGTAAGAAGTAACCAGACATCAACAGGATCTTAAAATATATCACATTCATTCCTAGCTTAATGGCAAGCGTTCCAAATGAAGTAAGAAACTCCACTTATATCTCACTTCAGTCCGTAAAACTATAAGATAAGTCCTTGGGTCTAGGAAGCCTTTGGGAAACTGTGTATAATTCAAAAAAAAAAAAAAACTAGANAAGCCTTTGGGGAAACTGTGTATAATTCAAAAAAAAAAAAAACTAGATAAGTTGAGCATACAATATTTCCAGTAGAATATACTTGAACAGTTTACTATAGTCATAGTGATCCAATCCCAAACTAGCTAGAGATAGACTTACTCTCTTTAGTTTTCTTAGTGTCCTTCTTAGCAGCTTCCCTCTCCTCAGCAGCTTTTTTCTCATCTTCAGTCTCATCAGCGAAAAGGTCAATATCATCATCATCATCACCATCAGCTCCAGCAGCAGTAGGTACCTGCAGATAAGTTGAGGGTTAACAAAATAAAAACTGGAATATAGAATAACATCTCCAGAGCAAAATTATAATCATTGCAAAAGCACCACAAGGACCAAATGTGAGTGTCCAAGAAACGTAATTGAAGTCAAGAGAGTTTTAGTACCTTAGTCTGCGGAGCTTCAGATTGAGAAACACCACCACCAACTCTCACTCCGACGGCTTTCCCGGGAAAACTGGAACAACATAAAAATAAGCAATCGAAAAAGTCATCCTTCTCCGATGAGCAATTCAACCACAAGATCAAAAAGAGCAAAAACGAATGTGATTTATACGAACCTTTTAGAGAGGTGGGAAGCAACGGAATCGTACCACTTGCTAGCGTTGGGGAAGCCATCTCCTGGCTTCTCCAATACGGAAGCGTAAACCTTCACATCGTCCACCGAAAGCTGATCGCTGGAAAACGTTATGAGCAAATCAGACACTCAAAGAGAGGTCAGTCAAGATGTAATAAGTAGAAACCGAGCTATTGATAATATAGCAAATTACCAAAGTAAGGATATGAATGTTTTTACCCGGAGATGTAGGTTTTTCCAGCGAGGTGTTCCTCGAGGGTTTTGAGACCTTGCTCTGTGTGAAGATCAGAAAATGTAACCGCCATTGATGCTCAAATTGTAAGGTTCTGTGGGAGAGAATATGCGCTTACTTGTAAACTCTAATGAACCAGAGAATGCTTGAAGATGCTTCTAGTGACTGACTCATCAGTGGGCTCACCTTCCTTTCTAGAGCCATCCGTCCAACCGTGCCACTCGCACGTTTCAAAACTTTACTCTTTTTTGAGGTCTGCTGATTGAGACTTGTGGTACAGTCCGGTTTACTGTTTTTTTGTACATTATTAACTTCTTATTTTTTTAGATTACACTTTTAACACTGCATCGCACTGTATATAACAATCACTTTTCCTAAAGCGCATGAAAAAGTCGATAAATATTGTGTATGAAATAGTTGAATTAGTATTTTAAGACAAGTAACCGTGAATAAATGATATACTATTACCATTGTTAACCAACAAATTAACCTAAAGCCTAACCCAAAGTCGTTGTACCTATCTTAATTTACCCACTAGTGTATATGGATCTCATTAAAAGGTTGTGGATCAATCATGAAAATCTTTAAGTAGGGAAAAAAAATACATTAACCCGAAACCCAACCAAACTGAAATAAGGTGATTTGGTTTGAAACCAAACCAAACCATCTACCGACCCCTGATTCAGAATGACCAGATTGGTGGACGAGGAATCAAAGGACTTAGCTTGAACCTTGAATCATACATTCTTCTATTTTCACAGCTTTTCTGTTGTAGATATAGCCTCCTCCACTGTTACATCACCTAGCATGCGACCATTCATTTCAGAAATGACAATCTCTGCCTCCTTTGACCTCCATTCTTCTTTAAGCCCACTCACTAGCTCGTCGCCTATACAAACATCTAATAGCAAACCCTTCTCCTGCATCTCTCTGTACCAAACATATGCTCCCACATAATCCTTCACCTCACAATGCCCTTTCACTATTATGTTATATGTATCAGCTTCAGGATCCAATTCCCGGACTTTCATCTCGTTAATTAAACTCCTAACCTCGCACAGCTTTCCTACCTTCAGTTGTCCCAGAATCAAGCTGTTATAGGTTGTCTTATCCAAACCGATATTCTTTTCAATCATCTGCTTCTGCAAATTAAAAGCCTTATCCATATCTCCATGTACAGCGTAGCAATGAAGAACCCCATTGTAAACTAGTAAGTCTGGTTTCAACGACATCTCTCCAAATATTTTCTCTGTGAGCTCTATCCCCTCCTTGGTGCACAAACTGATCAAAAGATGATATGTCTTCAAGGTGGGTTTTATTCCTGATCTCTTCATCTCTTCATACAGCGCGATACATCTTTGCACATTTCCAGCATATCCATATCCTGATATTAGTGAGTTATACGTGAATACATCTGGTTCAAGACCCTTTTTTGAGATTTCGAGAAGCAAGTCTTCAGCTTCTGCTAATTTCCCAGTCATGGACAATCCATCAATGAGGGTGCTATAAGTCACCAGGTTTAATTCTATTCCCTTTTTGAGCATCTCCTCAGAAAACCGGAAAGCTTCTTCTATTTTCCCCTTTGAGCAACAACCATTGATTAGCATGTTATATATCCTTACATTCAGTGAAACCCCTCTGTCTTCCATATCCCTCTTAACAATCTCAGCTTCAAGAAGTTTAGAACCTTTGCACAAACAATTTATCAGAGTTCCATAGCTAACAACATTCGGCATCGTCCCGTTGTCTTCCATATCTTTAAGAATGTCCAAGCACTTATCAAATTCACCCTTTCTCCCATAGCCCCCAATAAGGATGTTATATGTCTCTATGCTAGGACAAAGTCCCTTCAGTTTCATTTTGTTAACCTCTTGCAAAGCGTTCTCCATTTCCCCCAGTTCACAAAATCTCCTAATCAAACAATTGTACGCCAAATGATCTGGCTTCATCCCTTGTTTCTCCATCGCATCGATTTTCATTCGAGCTCCAACCAGATCACCTATTCGGCAGTATCCATCAATCATTGTGTTATAAATAACCTCGTTCGGGACAAGCCCCCTACCCATTTCTCTCCCCAAAATCTCTTCTGCCTTCTCTACTTTTCCTTCTTTGCATAATGCATTCAACAAAATGCTACACGTATAAGCATTCAATTTCACGCCAGAATCAACTGCTGTCTCATAAACACCCAAAGCAGCCTCACCATTTTCGTTACTCGAATAACCATCAAACAGAATACTGAAGGTGAACGCATCTGCTACAAACCCCTGATCCTTCATTTCTTTTAAAACATTCTCAGCATCTTTCACCATTCCAGCTTTAAACAGCCCCTTAAGCAACGTATTGAACGTTATGAGATTCGGTTCAATGTTATCCGCTTTCATGCGTTCTCTCACCTTACAACTCTTTTCCGGATTCCCAGCTTTGCAATATCCGTCGATCAACGTGTTATACGTTACTAACGAGGGCAACAGTCTTCTTTGAAGCATTTCGTCGAACAACTGTTCTGCATCTTTCATCCTTCTCGTTTTACAAAGCCCATCGATAAGGACATTGTAAATAAACACAGTGGGAGAGATTCTATCGTGCTTCATCCGTTTGAACAGCTCTAAACCTTTACCTAAATCGCTCAATTTGACGGCGGCTTGAATTGCTTTCCCATACATGAACTTGCTCGGACGAAAATCAGATTCCAGAATATTCAAAAACACGTTTATAGTCACTCTGAATTGTTTCGCCTTAACAAGGTGATCGAGCAAAAGCGTTAACGAATCTGAGCTTGGAAAAATACCTTCGTTCCTCAAGGCGAAGAACAAATCTACAGCTTCAGAAATCATCTTCGATTCGGTTAGTAACACGGAGAGAAGCAAATAGGAGAAATCGTTTTTCAGCGATGGAGATGATAGCGAGAAGGCAGTGAAGAGTTCATTCGGCGATGTGAAAGGCGAAGAACCCGATCGAATCAGCGAAGAGAGTACTCCACGCGCAGTTTCTATTCGATTCTGCTGGAGCAGAACTCGGAGATTCCGTAGCTTCTCGTGTCGCTCTTCGTCTCCGGTAACGAGACTCGTAGGCGGGGCTTGTTCGGGTTGAGATTCGGGTTCAGGGTGGGTCGTCGTATCGGTGGAGGCAGAGAAAAGACGACATGAGCATGATGAGACAGACTCAGCCAACTTGACGGTGGCGTAACGAGAAGATCTCGAAACGAGTCCTAAGCGAGTCGCCATCGTTGAGCTGCCGGCGATGCTCGGCAAAAGTGGACACTAAAATCTTAACCAAATAACACCTTCAAATAAAAACGAATATTCCTAAATTTGACAATAACATGAAATTACTTACAAAAATGGTCATTGCATTGCTCGATTAGATTTTATTTAAGTTTTGGTTATATAAAGGAAATTTTACTTTTTCATTTCATTGCCATTTATTTCCATGTGACTCCATATTCATAGTCTTGAATTCATCTCAATNTTAAGTTTTGGTTATATAAAGGAAATTTTACTTTTTCATTTCTTGTTGACTGTTGTCACACACTCTGACACTAGTATCACACAAAAAGGTGAAGGCTCTTGCAATGTGCTCTCTGCCAGTGCCATGTATGAATTGCCATGTTTGGCTTAATGCACTAATAATGAGAGAGTAAACTAAAGAAAATTTCACCATCTAAATCCCATTTTATTGCCATTTATTTCCATGTGACTCCATATTCATAGTCTTGAATTCATCTCAATTTCAAGACTTTGAAGAACCTTGGATCGCTTACATATATAACACAAAGTGAAACATATAGTTAAAGATGTAAATACGTAATCACCCGAAAAAAGAATTCTACAAATTAAGCAAAACAGTATTACAATATTTAATGACGTAACATACAGATTAACAACAGTAACTAGCAAGTGATCTACATACTAAAAGAAACAGAGATAAAATTCAGCACACTACTGAACAGAAACTACACTGGAATGCAAGGGTTTCAGATGGATTATCTTCAACCTCAAGAGTCTATTCAAACGCTTCTTAAATTGTAGAGGCTTAGTTTGAAAAACCTTCAAGTTCAGGGGCTTCTCTCGGCGCATATCCATCGTTATCTTCGAAGCTCGTTTGATTCTCAACTTCAACTTCACCAGCAATGATTTTTTCTCTTTATAAGCGACGGCTACGACAGTCCTCTCCGTCTTACACAAAAACCGATGAAACAACAACTCAGATGCGTTTCCTCTATCCTCAGGTTTCAATGCGAAACACGTTTCAATAAACTCCCTTGCGTCACAAGGCACATCCTCAGGAATCTCTGGAGCTTTACCATCAAAGAGAAGAGTCACGAGATCGTTGATTTTAACCCCTGTCCATGGCTGCTCACCTGTATACATCTCCAGCACTAAGCACCCTAACGACCACAAATCTAGGGTTTTCCTGGCGACACCGTCGTGGAAAGACTCCGGAGGCATGTACATAGGCGTTCCCACCAACGGATAATCAACTTCCCAGTGATCTGGAACTTCTCCGACTTCTCTGCAGTTTCCAAAATCAGAAATCTTCAACTCGTAAGAAGAAGAATCTCTCCACGGGAAGATAAGGAGGTTATCGGATTTGAGATCGCAATGAACATAACCGTGACTATGAATCGACACCAATCCTTCGAGAATCATACGCGTGAAGTCTCTGATCATCGGATCTGGTAACTTTCTGTCGGTGTAATTGTCCATGAAACTACTTAAACTCCCTTCGGCTGCGTACTCGAGAAGCAATTTGTAGACTTTGTGTCCGTTATAGCTGAAACCTTCTTCCAAATCGTCGCCATAGCTTAGAACGATGTTCGGATATCCTTTAAGTTCGGTCAGAATCTGAACCTCTCTGTTGAGAGACTCGTAATCTACGGCGTCGGATGTTTTTAGGGCAGCGAGAAACGAAGAACCGTCGCTGTTAGGGTATTTGACGAGATCAACAGTACCGAAAGCACCTTTCCCTAAGAATTTCACGAACTCTTCGTTTGATTGCATCATATCTTTGTAACAACAAGACTTCGCTACAGAACTGAGTTTACAAGCTTAGAGAAAATTAGAGCGAGAGAAACTTAAAAATTTGCAGAAAGAGATCAGAAAAAACGAAATTGTAGTGAAAGAGAAGTAAAGTGAAATATTTATAGATCAGTTTAGGGTTCAGTCGGTGACTTGGTTTTTATTAACGTTGGGAGAGTCCTGCACTAAAAAAAGGAAATTGTTCTGATCGTAGATTCTGACCGTTGGATCTATTTGGTAGCGTTGCTTTTTGAGATTGTAACGAGAAATAGAAAGAAAAATGGAAATTGCAGCGAGAGAGGAAAAAAAAAAGGAAAATGTCATTAACAAAAAAAAAGGAAACAAATGGAAATTGTTGTTANAATTGCAGCGAGAGAGGAAAAAAAAAAGGAAAATGTCATTAAAAAAAAAAAGGAAACAAATGGAAATTGTTGNCTTAAAAAAATGGAAACTTTTAGGGTTCAAGTCGGCGTCGTTTTATTTCCTTCTATAATGTTGGGAGACTCCGGCTCTAGTCTCAGGCAATTAAATTAAATCTTGTCCGTTGGATCCGTTTTTTTTCCCCAACTTCGCCAAAAGAGAGATCCGTTAAGTAAACAGGAATGAGTGACAATAAATTACTTTTTCTAGACGATTTTATTATTTAATTAAATGTTCCATAAAAATCAAAAATTGATTTATTCCTTTTTTTTTTT
>OVAQ01001183.1:0-20193 GCA_900406345.1 Erysimum cheiri | reverse complement strand
TCTCTGTTCTTAAGCTTTCTCTGTTCTTGATTTAACCTACAAAGAAGTCATGGCTAAATCAGAATCTGGCGGGAAGATAACTTATTTTGTGGTTGCATCATGTGTCATGGCCGCCATGGGAGGTGTCATCTTCGGTTACGACATCGGGGTTTCAGGTTTGCATTTATAACACTTCTAAACTTCGATTGTTTGAAACCGAAATTTTCACGTTTACAAGAAAAAACCACATATTTGAAGTAGAAACATTTCAGTTTTTTATAAAATTTTTTTGTAAATCGATCAAAATGTCAAACGCAAACACTAAATGTAAACATAAACACAAACAAACAATGGAGGTATTAGTTTATAGCCGATCAAAAGTTTTCTTCTTGTAGGTGGAGTGATGTCAATGGGACCGTTTCTGAAACGATTTTTCCCAAAAGTGTATAAGCTCCAAGAAGAAGATAGAAGAAGAAGAAGAAACAATAACCACTATTGCCTTTTCAATAGCCAACTTCTTACTTCCTTCACATCTTCTCTCTACGTTTCCGGTTTCATCGCTACTCTATTCGCTTCGTCAGTGACTCGTTCTTGGGGTCGCAAGCCCTCTATATTTCTTGGAGGCGTAGCCTTTCTCGCCGGCTCTGCTCTCGGCGGCTCTGCTCAGAACGTTGCCATGCTCCTCATTGCACGTCTCTTGCTCGGCGTAGGAGTCGGATTCGCAAATCAGGTGACAAAAGACAAGTTGATTCAAATTTTTAGAATCAAGAACTGTTATAGAAACTGTTTTGGTAAATTTTTCACAATGGTTTATGTTGTTTACAGTCGGTTCCTTTGTATCTCTCGGAGATGGCGCCGGCAAAATACAGAGGAGCAATCAGCAATGGTTTCCAGCTCTGCATTGGTATTGGCTTTCTATCTGCAAATGTGATCAACTACGAAACCCAAAAGATCAAAGGCGGCTACGGCTGGAGAATCTCGTTAGCCACAGCCGCAGTTCCGGCTTCAATCCTCACGCTTGGCTCACTATTTCTCCCGGAAACGCCCAACAGTATCATACAGACTACCGGAGATGTTCGCAAAGCCGAGGTCATGCTCCGCCGTGTCCGTGGAACAAACGATGTTCAAGACGAGCTTACCGATCTCGTTGAAGCGAGTTCTGGTTCTGAGTCGAGTTCAAACGCATTTGTGAAATTGCTTGAGAGAAAATATAGGCCTGAGTTAGTGATGGCTTTGGCGATACCTTTCTTTCAGCAAGTTACGGGAATCAATGTTGTTGCTTTCTACGCACCGGTTTTGTTTAGAACCGTCGGGTTCGGAGAGAGCGGTTCGTTGATGTCGACGCTCGTGACAGGAATCGTGGGGACAGCTTCCACGTTATTGTCGATGCTTGTTGTTGACAGAATCGGTAGAAAGACTCTGTTTTTAATCGGAGGGTTACAGATGCTTGTGTCACAAGTTACCATCGGTGTGATCATTATGGTGGCTGAGGTTCACGACGGGGTGATTGGCGAAAGGTATGGTTACGCGGTTGTGGTTTTGGTATGTGTCTACGTGGCGGGGTTTGGTTGGTCATGGGGTCCATTAGGGTGGCTTGTACCGAGCGAGATTTTTCCGTTGGAGATAAGATCGGCGGCGCAGAGTGTGACGGTGGCTGTGAGTTTTGTGTTTACTTTTGCAGTGGCTCAAAGCGTACCACCGATGTTGTGTAAGTTTCGAGCAGGGATTTTCTTCTTTTATGGAGGGTGGGTGGTGGTGATGACGGTGGCGGTGCAGCTGTTTTTGCCGGAGACTAAGAATGTTCCAATCGAGAAGGTGGCTGGACTTTGGCAGAAGCATTGGTTTTGGAGGCGAGTGACGAGGAAGAGTGATATCCAAGAAACCAACATACTCGGGTCTTCTTAGGCATAAAATCAACTTTTTGCATACTGTTCAAATCGATTTAACTAAAACTCTAAAACATTACACATGTAATGATGCATGTGTAAATCAAAAGCGAGAATTATATTGTTTTTGCCATATCCAATTTAAGGTGTGTTTTGTAAATGTAATAAAACTAGGATGGTGATAATGTAATTTATTGAAAGTTAAAGGACAGATGAGAAAAGTAAATAAAGTAGGAGGCAGAGAAGAGAGAGGGGGCCATTAGAAAATGGTAGCACTGACTCTTCATCACTCGTGTCTTCAAGCGTCTGGACATCTGTCACGTCGTCTATATCACTCAAAAGTCTCGAGCTTTCCACGAAATCCGATCAAAAATCTCTGCTTTCGTCCAAATTCTCCCGAGTTCTCGAGTTTTTCGTTGTCTACACGCAGCACTGCGTTTGCTGTAAGAGCTCTGTGTACAGTCGCAGTGGAGGAGTCGCCGGAGAAGAAGATGGTGAAAGGTATTAGGGTTTACGAGCATGGTGGTCCTGAGGTGAGTGAAGATTCGATTTTAAATTTCTGGCTCTGATTTGAGTCATTGAGGTGAAATTAGATTGCAATTGTGTGACTCTCTATATGCTTCTATGATTAGAATTCAAATGATTTGAGATTCACTATAGCTTCAGCTTTTTGCAATGGGTAGTTTCCAGGTGAAAGGTTTTGGATTTGAGTTTGAGTTGAAACTGATGGTTAGTTACTGAATCACTGATGTGTGTTTCAAACGTAGTTTTTGGTTATTTATAAGATTCAGGATTGTATAGGCACTGCTTTGAAAGTATATTATGCTATCTTGTTTAGAAACTTGTGCTCGTTTCTAGCATTCTGCTTGATCTGTATTCCTCAGTATTTCATTGCGGTTTTGTTTCTTTAATTGGAAGGTTCTGAAATGGGAAGATGTAGAAGTAGGGGAACCAAAGGATGGTGAAATACGCGTGAAGAATAAGGCAATTGGGCTTAACTTCATTGATGTTTACTACAGGAAAGGTGTTTACAAGCCTGCTTCAATGCCCTTCACCCCAGGTTCTTCTCTCTACAACCCAATGAGAAATAGGAAAAGGATTTTTTTTTTTCTTTCTGAATTAATGTGTCATTTCTGATCATAGGTATGGAGGCTGTTGGAGAGGTGGTAGCTGTTGGTTCAGGATTGACTGGCAGACAGATCGGTGATATTGTTGCTTATGCTGGAGGTCCAATGGGTGCGTATGCCGAGGAACAAATCCTTCCCGCGGATAAAGTGGTTCCTGTTCCTTCATCTATTGATCCTATCGTTGCAGCATCAATCATGCTCAAGGGCATGACTGCACAGTTTCTCCTTCGCCGTTGCTTCAAGGTTAGTTTTCATTTTACCTATATAGAAAGGTTAGAACTAGGCAGAAGACCAAAAGCGGGATGTGTGCCCTCTTGCACTGTTTTAAAGATCTCTGCACTATATGACTCAAATCCTATTTGTATTTGGAAAGGTCGAACGTGGGCACACAATCCTTGTTCATGCTGCAGCTGGTGGAGTTGGGTCTCTCTTGTGTCAATGGGCAAATGCGCTTGGAGCCACTGTCATTGGAACTGTCTCAACCAATGAGAAAGCGGCCCAAGCCAAAGAAGATGGATGCCACCATGTTATCATGTACAAGAACGAGGATTTTGTTTCACGGGTCAACGACATTACATCTGGCAAAGGAGTCCATGTTGTTTATGACTCTGTGGGAAAAGACACCTTTAAGGTAATGTCATGAAGAGCCAGACCGCATATGTACTTCGTTATTGGATTTACAGGTTTCTCATTGTGCAATACGGGTTTTCAGGGATCATTGGCATGTTTAATGAATCGGGGATACATGGTGAGCTTCGGACAATCCTCAGGAACTCCAGATCCGGTTCCACTATCTGATCTTGCTCCAAAGTCGCTCTTCTTGACAAGACCTTCCATGATGCAATACAATGAAACTCGGGACGAGCTCTTGGAATGTGCAGGAGAGGTTTTCGCTAATGTTACTTCCGGCATCTTAAAGGCTCGTGTAAATCACAAGTACCCGTTGTCTCGGGTCGCTGATGCTCACGCAGATCTTGAGAATAGGATCACCTCTGGCTCCGTTGTGCTCTTGCCGTGAAAACATGTATAATGATGTTAGTATCTTCAATAAGGGCAATAAGATTCCTTTGTGATGGAAAAATATCATTTGTACTATTTGGACCTGAGAAATGTGACCCTTGATGAAAAAAAAGAAAAGTGCACAAGCGTAAATATATGAAAGTACAAGGACTACTCGAGATATTTCTCAAAATATTACAAATACGTATCGTCTCCTCAAATTGAGACGAAATCTATACATTCTCTCATCCACGGTCCAAGGGATTAGGGATCGCAATCGAATCTCCGATAAGATTTCTTCTTCGATACGATAAATTCGTCCTCCATATAACCTTTGATTACATCCTAATTCATAGGTTGCTCAAAATATGGTGCTGTCGCAAAAGCTTCATGAAGCATTTAAAGGTACAGTTGAGAGGATCACAGGTCCTCGTACAATCTCGGCGTTTAAGGAGAAGGGAGTGCTCAGTGTCAGCGAGTTTGTACTCGCCGGTGATAATCTCGTCTCCAAGTGTCCCACCTGGTCCTGGTTTGTTCGAATTTTGAGCTTTTCTATTTGAGAATATGAATACACAGTGGCCAATTTTGTTTTTGAGCTCGTGGATTTTGCGATTTGAGATATGTGAAATTGATCCTCGAGGATTATGGCAAAATGGGTGGATAAAGTTATTGACTTTTATACAATTTATGTGAGATTGTGCTGGGATCAAATCAATCATAACAAAGTTTGTCAAAGTTACAACTTCCTTCAATGGTTTTGATTAGCTTCGTGGCCATTAGGTTCTTGGACCAAACAAGTTTTCCTGCTCAATACTTTATGTCTATAATATATTTGGTTTGCGGTTTAGTATATGACTTCTTGTTCGCGCCAATTGACATTATATATCTTTGCTTGAATGGGTAAGTTTGACACAATGGCTTTTACTTTTGGTTAGGGAATCTGGTGAGCCAAGCAAAAGGAAGCCATACTTGCCCTCGGACAAACAGTTTTTGATTACTAGAAATGGTAAATTTGAAATCTTTATAGCTGCTTTCTGTTGGATTTGTACTTTCTGAATGCACATTTTGTTGACTTTATGGTTTTGTTAACAGTACCTTGTCTACGGAGAGCTGCATCTGTAGCAGAGGATTATGAAGCTGCTGGTGGTGAAGTGTTGGTTGATGATGAAGATAATGATGGTTGGCTGGCGACACATGGGAAACCGAAAGGTAGATTTTGTATCAAGAGATTAGGGCCTCCGAAATTCACTTTTCTCTGATTCAACTTTTGTCTTAATATTTGTCATAGATAAAGGCAAGGAAGATGAAAATTTGCCATCCATGGATGCCTTGGACATAAACGAGAAAAATGCTATCCGATCAATACCTACTTATTTTGGAGTTGAGGAGGAGGAAGATATTCCAGACATGGAAGAATTTGATGAGGCTGACAATGTGGTAGAAAATGATCCGGTGAGTTTTTTTTTTTCTTACTCTCACTATCCCATTTGTCTTTGAAGTTTGCAGTCAGCTTTTTGTTATCGCTCTTTGATAAATGCTTTTGAATTATGCACATGAATTTGCAAGTTCCTAGGGTTATGAGACTGGATTGATCACTGGCCGTGTGTAGCTGTATTTTGCCTTTGAAGCATATCTTGATTTTCCAATATATTTGGTCTACCAGTAGTTTTAAAAATTCTATTCTTTATTGATTCAGGCAACTCTTCAGTCAACTTATCTTGTGGCTCATGAACCTGATGATGATAACATTCTCAGAACTCGGACATATGATCTCAGCATAACGTAAGCATCCAGCGTTTCTTTCATTTTCAAAGAATGTCTTATTGCATTTTGACTTTTAGATACAGCTCTCATACTTTTAGCTCAGTAGAAGCAAACTTACAATTCTTCCCTTTGGTTCAGGTATGATAAGTATTACCAAACTCCTCGTGTTTGGCTGACCGGTTATGATGAGGTTTGCATCTCGTTCATACTTGTTTTGTATTTTATTAATCCTAAAAAATATTGGATTTTTGTTGCTCGTTTATGTTTCCTGTTATTTACTGAAAAGCTATGTTGTATCTTGTAGTCAAGGATGTTGCTGCAACCTGAACTTGTAATGGAGGATGTTAGCCAAGACCATGCTCGTAAAACGGTAAAAATAGGACTATCTCGACTGTATCAAATGACTTTTTGTAATTCCACCAAAAATTTCCCACTTATGTCCTCTGGATCTGACCAATGTAGAATATATTTGTGATCCTCTTATAAAAAATGCACAGGTCACAATTGAAGATCATCCACACTTGCCTGGGAAACATGCTTCAGTCCATCCATGTCGGCATGGAGCTGTTATGAAGAAAATCATTGATGTATTAATGTCGCGCGGAGTAGAACCTGAAGTTGACAAGTATGTGTTCTTATTGCAAATAACTCTATATATTTCATTAGGCTTGCTGGTTACACCATAGCTACTTTGCCAGGTACCTCTTCCTGTTCTTGAAGTTTATGGCATCAGTTATTCCAACAATCGAGTATGATTACACAATGGACTTTGATCTTGGTAGCTCAAGCACTTAATTACCACGTGAGATATCCTTCTCACTGTCTATTATCTTCACATACATAATTACTTGGTAAAGCTTTTATCTTACACTTAGACACACTTTTTCTTTCTGTGTTTTACTAGATTTAAACAAATTTGTGCTCGTGAATCCGAGAAGCGATCACTCGTCTCATGGATGGCTCTGCACTGTACATAAAACAGAGTCCTCTCTTTCATTTCTCTTCAAAAGAAACTTTATAGGTGTTGTGGTTTAATCACCCGTTTTATCTTAAGTTTACGCTGATGAATAGTAGTAATTTGTGACGATACTCAGAAAGCGGGTATTTGATCAAAACTGATTCGGTGTAGTTCATAAACGGAATGTGTTTTACTGTGTTTGGTACACTCTTAATGTTTCAAATGACATATTGTGATTGAAATCTCTGTTTCCTTATTACACAAGTTTAGCACATGTATCACGGTTTCTCTGCTGCGATTTAAGCCACAGAGATCGCGCTTACAATTGTAAAACAGACCCTGAAATGTGAGATAATAGTTTGGCTGGGTATTTTATACTATCTAGCTCTTGTGACTCGGGTTACTAACACAGTAAGCAGGACAACAATGGCGAGCAGAACCGTCATCTGAAGCTTCTCCATCACCGGGGCAGCACCTGAGGCAAACACAACCGTCTCATCTCCAGGAACAACATTGAAAAGGTCAGTGACGTACTTTGTGACTCTCTCCATTGCATCCATGATCTTGATGGCACTTCTCTCAAACAACCTTCTTATGCAATTTGCGGCTGAACCAGAGTCATCTTCCGACCTCCCAGCTGCATTATACATCAAGGACAACTCTTACAATTTGCAGTTAGAACCAGAATCCATTGTATCTTAATATTCTTACCGTTGGTTACGAGCTCCCGGACGACCTCATTTTTCATCACCGCATCCCAAACAGCCCTGTCTGAAGCCAATGACATTACCATTCTCTGCAACAGTAAACACACAATGTCTACCGTTGTCATTTCGTTTTCTTCCGAACCGCAATAAAACAGAGAACCTGAACAGAAGGGCCGGTAAACAGAGAACCTGAACTGAAGGGTCGGTCTGAAACACATGAAAGGCGTCATAGAGTCTGTCCAGCATATAAGGCTGTAAAAGTCTAGTATTGCAGAGCTGCAATGGAGGCTCAATCCAATCCACAAACTCCGACTCTGAAACTTGGTCTTCTGACTCTTCTTCATCATCATCATCATCATTGAACATCCTAAACGATAACGAAGAGTTGTTTTAACCTTGAGTTGAGACCCTCAAGATTGATAAAAATTCAAAAACAAACTCTTTTTTACTTTCAAATTCTCACAGAAACGACTTTGGAAAAAACTCACAATTGAAGAGCAGAGAAAGCGTCGTCAACTTCGTCAAGTTCCGGAGGTTTATCCGTAATAACATCAACCTCTTTATCTACAGCCACCCAATCAAGCTCTTCCTCTTCCTCACCGTAAGATTCATAACTCGCCTTCACCGGTTCAATCACTGACTCAGATGATGTAACGGCGACGTCACTTGCCGATGTGGAAGATATCAAGGAAACTGACGGAGACATGGATGGTTTCTGATTGTCGAGATTGTTCACTGTAACAACATCAGCTTTTCCGAAAGTCTTCAGCTCCTCTCCGCCGCCGTAATCTTCGTTTCTGATTCTCATTTGCCTTGACTGACTTATCTTGCTCTTCAAGAAGGAAAACGGTGCTTAGTAAATTACAAAGCTATTTAATAACGGAATACGAGTAGTATTTATTTCTTATTTCTTCTTTTAGACCTCATACTCTTACGTTTCTCTAAATCAGCCGTCTACTTATGAAATGACGCATCAACGTACCTCAATTACCTTCAAAATTTGTACTTTTAAAGCCCATTCAAAATAGCAAATAGGCTTGATTGAATATCAGCAATTGCAACAAAGCCCACTAGCTCTGCTGATGAAAATTCAACTGAAGCAATACGCTCCCATGAGTATATATATCCTTTAACATTTGTGCCTCAAAACACTAGTGTTTAGCATAAGATCTTTTTTTTCTTTTTTTTTTGATAACCGTTGCTCTCTCACAAAGATATGATACCAAAGATTATCTATTCTGTACAATTCATGAAAAGCTGTTGGAGATACAATCCAAGTCCCACATCGGAAGTTTGATGGGACAATCAATAATATATATAGGGTTAGGGTCAATCCACTAATTGCCAATTGGTTTTTAGTTGGAAGTCCAATATTAGCCCAAATTCAATATGGTATCAGAGCCCAAGGTTTATAGTCTGGTGGACCTAAGAAAAAATGGATATGAACATACATCAACCCGAGTAATGGGGGGGCCCGAGAAAGGGGCTTATTATCGGTCCGAGTGAGGGATCGGTTCGAGATGGAGTTGTCATCTTGATGAGGCATGTTAGATCCATGTGGTACTTGGATTGAAGGGGAGATTGTTGGAAATACAATCCAAGTCCCACATCAGAAGTTTGATGGGACAATCAATAATATATATAGGGTTAGGGCCAATCCACTAATTGCTAATTGGTTTTTAGTTGGAAGTCCAGTATTAGCCCAAATTCAATAAAAGCTATTTCTAGGTATGGTTCTTCTCTATATATCTCAAAAATAAAACAAACATTGAAAATGCAATTTCATCAATAGAATAGTCCGTTTCCGACATCTCGGTCATGCTGACTGAAGAATCAAGAATCCAGTTTATGTCCCTGGTTGTTTCCAGGAAGTTGACTGACATGCAAAACCGGTCTGGGTGTACATGGTTAAAGACTTGAAGTCACTAATCTCCAACATTCACTCTTTCCAGCATTGCAAAACCTTCTTTGCTATATAATAAGGTTCAAGTAGCTGTTGTATTGTAGTTAAATGAATTTTGATTTTGATTTTTTTTTATATATACGAGGGACTTACTTAAGTAATGTATCCAGCAATCAGTTATAACAAAGCAAAACACTAACATACCGACATCTTGTACCAGAATTTTCAAAATAATTGGTTTAAACCCTTTCAATATACATATTGTAAGTTATATAACGTTTATTATAGACGAGCAATCAAGAATAAAAATCGACTGTGATTAACTGATTATAGTAGGAAAAAAAAAGTTAATAGGCATATGGGCTGTCCTCCAATCTACCCCCATTTTCATCCCACATGCAATCATAACATTTTATTTTACTTTTAATGAGACAAAATAAAAAAGGAAAGGACAAGATTTTGAAATGCAAAATGATGATTAGAATTGTTGATTTAGTATCCCATGGGAATAAATACTCATCTATTTCAAAAAAGTGGAACATCTATTTTCCATGAACAAAATGATTACACGTTTTGATATCATAATTTTGTTTCATTGGTTCTACCATCTAATCTGCTTAACAACTTTGAAAATGTTATGGAATTTCTTCAGATAGGTTAATGATAATGTATTATTGTCACTTTAAAACGTGCTCATAACTTCAAGCTAAAGCATCTATGTGCCCACAACACATATGACAAAAAAAATAAAAGCATGGGCCATTTTAATTAATTAAATTTGCTCAAATGAGTGTTTTATATATGTTTTATAAACTAATTTGAGAATTTTAAAACCAATGACAGAAACTCATTTAACAAACCTTTTTCATACATCCAAAAAGAGATTTGGTTAGTGGGGATGATCATACTACTTAAACTATAGACAAAACTGACATCTAATTTGGCTTCATCTGAGCAATATGGAAATTAGTGTCAAATCAAAGAAAAAATATTTAACTGTGATGAGGTTGACCAAATTTTATTCTTTTCAACCATCTCAGCAAATAATTATTTTAAGAAAATCTCTATATTCCACAAAATGAATAAATTGAGATCTAAGACTAGAAAGTTACTATGACTTTTTCATCTAGTGGTTGGCTGAATAATAACAATTTTATAAAAAAAACATATGTATTTGTATATGTAGATCATGAGGGTAAATTGTTGTAAGTTTAGATATGTTGCATGTTGAATTTCGTACGTTGTGATGTATATATATTGTACGAATTGAGTTGTTTATTTGGATAATCAGCTCATTTGGATTGTTGTCATTTATACTATACTTTAATAATATGATAGTATAATACGAGATAAAACTAATTATGATACTTAATTTTCACACTTATATGACAAGTCACTCATTTTGAACCTAAAACTAAAATCCAAAAGTGTCATAGCAAATGTCAGATACAAACGGTGGTATTTCAAAAAGAAAAAAAATAAATATATAAGAAATGAGTCACATTTGAAATAACATTTTAATATGTGTGTAAATGGCCTCACTCCCATCAATCGTTTTCTTTCTCTCTTTATATTTCATCCTCTTTGTTTACTTTTTGAAGAATGTTCAATTCTTTCATCATTCTCTTGTGGAAACTTTTATTATTAATTTTCTTTTCTACTTTATTTTTCTAGTGTATACTTCCAGATTTAACGATTTCCTCTAAGTTTATATATTTTACATATACGAACTTGAATACGATTGCTCTGTTACAAATTTTGAGTTCCGAAGAATTCTACTTTGAGTTATAAATCGATTCATACAAAAAAGACGAAAAACCAAAGGATGTTACATTCGATAATAGATATATTAAAGTTACATCATTACATGGAGCCATGGAGGCTACTAGTACCAGAGATCGGGACCAATGTTTCCAACAGTCGTCACAGTTCTCTCTTCTTTTTTTTCCAACAATTACAGTTCTCTTTCACTAAGCGAGATGATAATAGGTGTGCAGATCGACTAGCTAAAGAGAGTCTAGGAAGGTTAACATTTCCCGGAATCTATGAGACATGCCCATCGTTTTTTATTATCTGTGCATCATGCATGACTCTGATTCTGCAAAGAATGAGTCAGTGACCATGCAATGACTTGAGTAATCAATAAATGATGTTTGAAAATTAAAAAACAAAAATCAGTTGGGGGTAAAACCGTCAACTAGCAAAAGGCAAAACATACCATACTGTTGTTGCTAGAAAGACACGCGTGGCCCAAAAACACTAACAAAAGAGAAATGCGACGACGCATGCCTCTATACATTTTTTTCTTTCATTATTACATTCTATTTAATTTTTAGAAAACATCCCAAAATTTGTAGGACCATTGATCCTTTGTAGCACGAGTTTTGTAAAACGCATATCATTCTAGTTGAGATGTTTATCGTTGCTTCCGCTACATCAATAATCAAACAACGATTATAAGAAATGCAGTACGTACTAACAAAAGTTGATTATGAACTTCGAATCACGTACATAGTGGTATAATTGAACCATTGCAATTTGAAACTATGATGCAACCAGGAGTAAGGAATTTAACGGTATAAGAGAGAAAATGAAATTACATGAAACATATACCATATATGTGATTTCAAAATATAGAATAGCAATATATATAGTATTATACTCACGTGCCGACGTACGTACGGAACCTTTAAGATTATACATAAGCGATAATTTAGGTGATTAGTTGGGGAAATAATGAATTCTTTTTGTAACTTTTATAGATCACCGAATAAATGTGAGATATTTCATCCAACCTTAATGATGAAAAGTGAATCTATAATGGCAAGCAACTATCATGATACAAACCTTATGCCCTTAAGTCAATTTCTACAGCTATAACTTTATAGTTCATACAGATAGCATTGACAAAAAAAGATAATATATTTTTTTCACTGTGTTTTTAATAAAGAAAAGAGAAATATTATAAGAAAACGACATCGTTACCACAAAAATAAATAAAAGAAAAAGGCATTGTTTGGATTTCGTAGCAGTATTACATAATTAAATGAGACAAAATAATTTTAGTAGAACGGGACCATTGGATTGAGATATTTGAAGAAATACATTCAAAACATATTAGAGACAGTGAATATAAAAACATGAGAATATAATTCATGTCCATAACGATGTGTATACGATTAGATAAACATGTAAGAAAATTAAAGAATGATAACTAGAGACAAAATATTTGTAGTAGCTAGTACAGGATCACGTGACTGAGATAATTCAAAAAAAAGACATAAAAATGTTAGAAATAGTGAATATAAAAAACACGAATAGAATCATGTTCAATTCGTACTTATGAATTTACAATTAAATAAATTCGTAAATCTAAAAAATGTAAACAACTACATGAAAAAAATAATTTGTATAGTGATCTAAATCTAATGGATAGAAAATTTATTCTGAAAGGTTAGAAAATAATATATTAATTCGAATTATGTCTTTACGATTTGAATAATGTTGACAAGCCAATGCTTACAATAACGAAAGTTGGTGCAATTTTATCAAAACTTTACTCCAACTCTAGTTCTAATCTAATCAAAAAGTCTAAATCAAATTTCTTTGAAGTTGGTTGAAAATAGTAGATTTACGGTGGTTTAGGGTATGGTTAACTGAAATAGTAGACTAACTGAAATATAAGTCTAAATTATTTATCATTTCATTAAAAGTAATGAAGAGATGCACGCCTATATCATCAATACGTATGAATACTGTGCTGAAAGGAAGAAGAAAAGAATGGTGTGAGGCTGTGAGCTAGGAATTGGTTATATAATCTTGAATCTTTTGGGCGCGAGAATGGTATTCAAAGAAAAACTATAATTCATATACATATAAATATATATATACGCACACATAGACATTGTTTTNACATTTTTTTTTTTTTTTTTTTTTTTGTCAATCAGACATTGTAAATATATATAGTGGGCGTAAGAGTTAGTGGAGAGACTGAGGATTTTAGCTTTATTGGATCCTGTGAGTGACTGAGATAAATACAGTCCACTTTCGCTTACATATAGTATGTATATGTGTACTTGTATATCTGCGTATACATTCCATCCAACAGTCAATTTGTCTGCAAAAGATTTATAAAAAAGAAACCAAAGTGGAAAAAGAAAAGATACAAGCAATCTAAATAATCGGTTTTTAATATGAGTGGCATTTGGTTTCTCATTTTCAAAGATATCCACCCAAAACCAAATATTGTAATTCTGTTACAGCAAATTAGCAATACAGGACGTTTTTCATTTGAAAACGCTTAAGTTTTTACAATATCAAAGTAGAAAGTTCAATCCAGAATTCTATAATAAAAATGCCACGTGTCTAGCTAGTTGTTGAACATAAATACCACTAGACAAATCGTACTTACATAGCAATTTGTTTTTCTACACATGAATTTTTAGTACTGTACCACTAACTGAAATAACTAAATGAAATGAAATATTAAATGGTTTATACGACATAACAGAATGCTCTTTACTTTGGTTCATAACTAATAAAGTAACCGAAAACAAAAGAAAGACAAATATTATAAAATACGAAGTACAGTAGTAAGTAATTTTCAAAAAAGTAAGAAAAGTAAAAGAAGAGTGGAAAATGGATTGAGTTTCTCTTTTCTTTTCTTCCCCACACAAAAAACCATAATGCCTTCACCAACAAAAGCCAGACCATTAGACGCACTCCACAATCATCACCTTCATCATGACTTCTTCTTCTTCTCGTCACCTCCTTCTTCAAACCCTTAAATCCACCATTCTTAACCCTAATACCTTTCTCAACTTCACCACACTTCATCACACAGTTTCACTTTAATCAGTTCTTCCTAAAGCCATGGTGAACAAGAAGAACAGTACTACTCCTTCTCTTGTTCATCTCCTTCTCCTCCTTCTTTTTCTTCCTTTCTTCGGCTTCAATTGCTTAGCCCTCAAGGTTTCACCTCAACTCTTGTCTCTCATTTCCCTCAAAACATCTCTCTCTGGCCCTCCCTCTGCCTTCCAAGACTGGAAAGTCCCCGCTGATAGTCAAAACGACGGCGTTTGGTGTTCTTGGTCTGGTGTAGTTTGTGATAATGTAACGGCTCAAGTTATTTCTCTTGATCTCTCTCACCGGAACCTCACGGGTCGTCTTCCTCAACAGATTCGTTACTTGTCGAGCTTACTTTACTTGAATCTCAGCAGGAATTCCTTGGAAGGTTCATTTCCGACTTCTATCTTTGACCTCACCAAGCTCACTACTCTCGACATCAGCCACAACTCGTTCGACTCGAGTTTCCCTCCGGGAATCTCCAAGCTCAAGTTCTTAAAGGTCTTTAATGCGTTCAGCAACGACTTCGAAGGTCTATTGCCTAGTGACGTGGGTCGTCTTCGTTTCTTGGAAGAGCTTAACTTTGGTGGCAGTTACTTCGAAGGAGAGATTCCTGCAGCTTACGGTGGTTTACAGAGACTCAAGTTTATTCATTTAGCCGGAAATGTTCTCGGAGGTGAACTACCTCCGGGATTGGGTCTCCTACCGGAGCTCCAACACATCGAGATCGGTTATAATAATTTCACCGGAACCATACCCTCGGAGTTTTCGTTACTCTCGAATCTTAAGTACTTTGACGTTTCCAATTGCAGCCTCTCTGGTTCTCTGCCTCAAGAACTCGGAAATCTCACAAAGCTAGAGACTTTATATCTTTTCCACAACGGTTTCACCGGTGAAATTCCAGAGAGTTATAGCAACTTGAGATCCCTCAAGACTCTCGATTTATCGAGTAATCAGCTTTCTGGTCGTATCCCATCAGGCTTCTCAACCTTAAAGAACCTCAAGTGGCTGAGCTTAATCAGCAATAACCTCTCAGGTGAAGTCCCTGAAGGATTCGGTGAACTCCCTGAGCTAACTACATTCCTTCTATGGAACAATAACTTCACCGGAGTTTTGCCACAGAAGCTTGGATCAAACGGAAACCTTGAGAACATGGATGTCTCCAACAATTCTTTTACCGGAACAATCCCTTCTTCTCTCTGCCATGGAAACATGTTATACAAACTCATCCTCTTCTCCAACATGTTCGAAGGTGAATTACCAAAGAGCTTGACTCACTGCAATTCTCTGTGGAGGTTTCGGATTCAGAACAATCGCTTAAACGGCACAATTCCGATCGGATTTGGCTCTCTGAGTAACCTCACATTCGTTGATTTGAGTAACAACAGATTCACCGGCCAAATTCCGGCGGATTTCGCTACTGCTCCTGTTCTTCAGTACTTGAATCTCTCTGCCAATTACTTCCACAGCCGATTACCGGAAAATATCTGGAAAGCTCCGAAACTACAGATCTTCTCAGCGAGTCTCAGCAATTTGATTGGTGAAATCCCAAATTACGTTGGATGCAAAAGCTTCTACAGGATTGAGCTACAAGGTAACTCTCTCAACGGAACGATTCCATGGGACATCGGACATTGCGAGAAGCTTCTCTGTTTGAATCTCAGCCAAAATCATCTCTCTGGAATCATTCCATGGGAGATTTCAACTCTTCCATCGATCGCCGACGTAGATCTTTCTCATAATCTCTTAACCGGGACAATCCCGTCGGATTTCGGAAGCTCCAAGACGATCACAACCTTCAATGTTTCGCATAATCAGCTAATCGGTCCAATTCCAAGCGGTTCGTTCGCTCATCTGAATCCTTCCTTCTTCTCCTCGAACGAAGGTCTATGCGGAGATGTCGTCGGAAAACCTTGCAATTCCGAGAGATTCAACGCCGGAGACGCAGATCTAAACGCTCATCGTAACGAGCAGCGACCGAAGAAAACCGCCGGAGCTATTGTTTGGATACTGGCGGCGGCGATTGGAGTTGGATTCTTCGTACTCGTTGCAGCCACTCGATGTTTCCAGAAAAGCTACGGAAACAGAGTGGACGGTGGAAGAAACGGCGGAGATATAGGACCGTGGAAGCTAACCGCCTTTCAGAGACTCAATTTCACGGCGGACGATGTGGTTGAGTGTCTCTCAAAGACTGATAACATCCTCGGAATGGGATCAACAGGAACAGTGTACAAGGCGGAGATGCCTAACGGCGAAATAATCGCCGTTAAAAAACTCTGGGGAAAAAACAAAGAGAACGGCAAGATTCGACGGCGGAAGAGCGGTGTATTGGCGGAGGTCGATGTTCTAGGGAACGTACGGCACCGGAATATTGTCCGTCTCCTTGGATGCTGCTCAAATCGTGAGTGTACGATGCTTCTATACGAATACATGCCTAATGGAAGCTTAGACGATCTCCTTCACGGTGGCGATAAGACGATGAACGCGGCGGCGGAATGGACGGCGTTGTATCAGATCGCCATTGGTGTGGCTCAAGGGATCTGTTATCTCCACCATGATTGTGATCCGGTGATCGTACACCGTGACTTGAAACCTAGCAATATCCTCCTCGACGCCGATTTCGAGGCGCGTGTGGCGGATTTCGGCGTCGCGAAGCTGATTCAAACCGACGAATCCATGTCCGTCGTCGCCGGATCGTACGGTTACATTGCACCAGGTACCCTTAACTTTTTTTATTATTCTTTACTTTTCCCCAAATCTTTAAATTTTGTACTTTTTTGTCCGCTTGTTTTTAATTTATCCAATTTTGTCCGTTTGTTAAACATTCTTTTTGTTGGGATGACAACATCTGACTACATGACTAAAATTCTAATTTTGTTTGTATTGGTCGCAGAGTATGCTTACACACTACAAGTGGATAAAAAGAGTGACATCTACAGTTACGGAGTGATTTTATTAGAAATCATCACCGGAAAAAGATCGGTGGAACCGGAATTTGGTGAAGGTAATAGTATCGTGGACTGGGTTAGATCAAAGTTGAAGACGAAAGAAGATGTAGAAGAAGTTCTAGACAAAAGCATGGGTAGGTCGTGTAGTCTCATACGAGAAGAGATGAAACAAATGTTGAGAATCGCGTTGTTGTGTACGAGCCGGAATCCGACAGACAGACCGCCGATGAGAGATGTGTTGTTGATTCTTCAAGAGGCAAAGCCGAAGAGGAAGACTGTAGGAGATAATGTGGTGGTTACCCTCGGCAATGTTAGTGATGTCACTTTCGAAGATGTTTGTGGTGGACGTGATGTTGTTAAATGTCAAAAGATTGGGGTGTGATTGTTGATATATCTTTGTATTTGGAGTTTATAATGTAATCGTACAATTTTTTTTGAAGGGCGTGTTACTGTTAGGGTATATATGAGTGTATTTTGCTTCTTCTTTTTTCGGTTATGTGAGTGGAATGTTTCGAATTTTTCCTATAAGACCATGCTCTTACATTTTTCGGGTTAAAAGAGTAATTAGAGAGACTTTTGTTTGAAGAGAGTGGTCGATCGTTGCGTATGTGGGTTTGACATCTCTTGGCCCATTATCAGCACATGTGGATTCTATCATCGTGAGAACAAGTTAGATAACGCTAAATAAATTTCACTATACCAAATTCTACTACGATCACTTGTGTTGACAATACACTTAAGATGCAAAAATAGTATCATTGTTCTATTTTTGGAACAAACTAACATTGTTGTTAAGGAAACACATGCATCATAGTAGCAATGTCAAACTGACAAGACTCGGTGATCTTGGAGAGTAATCTTTTTGGGCTTCTGAAACATAAATATATGTTTGTCCTTGCGTCCACATTAACGTTTATATGTTAATATTTTGATGCTTTACATCCAAATAAACACAAATTTTTTCCTTTTAACATCAAATATAATTTGTAAATGATTATGTTTGTGTTTCACACAATAATTTGCAAATCGTATTTAAGAAAAAGAAGTAAAGAAATAAGTTTCTTTTTTGTCAACATGCATTATACTACATTTGAACCAAAATAGTGATACAAAAATAACACTAACCCAAATTATTAGGTTACATCTTCTAGTCAACAAAAATATATATAGTGTTTCTTTTGGATATTTTAATATGTTAACATAAACGCAAAAAAAAAAGAAAAAGAAGACTACGATTCAATTCAATGATATGTATTTCTATTTAGCGTGTTATTCTTATTATCTGTAGTCGTATTACTATTTATTCCAGTAAACGCAGTTTCAGTTACCTTATTATTCGTATTCAATTAATACATTTGGATTAAATATTTTTGACTTTAGTTAGTCAACCAACACAAACTTTATAATGTTAACTAAATTTATACAAAAAACAGATTATAAAATTTTTGAAAAATAAAAGTTATCTTTTATGACGATTTTTTTGTTTGTTTATGAATAAAAACATTATACATATATAGGTAACTTTAATCTTTTTGAATAATTTTTGACAAAAAAAGAATTTATAAAATTGTTTTCTATCAGTAATATATTACGTAGGTTTAAATTGGAATGATGATATTTGAATAACAGAAGCACATACCACTAAACTGTATATTTTGATCATCTTAAAGATTTTTCTAAAATAATTTTTTCTTATGTTCTCTGCATTTGAAAGCTTTTTGTAGCACTACATCCAAATTTAAATCTCGTACTCCACAATATGTGGTCTAAACAATTTTTTAGAAAGACAGTAGACTCTGAATAAGCTCTATTATGCACACAAATTAAAACATAAAATTGAACGAAAGTTTTATTATGATAGGAAATAAACTGTAAAAAGGGTACAACAACATAAGAAAAAACATTCAGAAAAAAAACAACATAAAAACAGAGAGCATGTTTTATTATTTGTTAATCCAAATCGACTAATCACTCAAATTCTACGCTTCATAGAATTTATGGCCACCTGGTTGATGAAGTCGACAAATTAGTTGGTTGGAGGTATGCATAATGAATCTTCTTGTGACCACCAAGTGCTTGACCAGATTCAAACACCCTGTCACAAAATTCACACTTGTAATGTCGTCGAACAGCTGCGCCATTTTCCGCTTCTGCTGATTGTTTCTTATCAGCAATCTTCAATCGTTTGTTCCTATGGCTCGTTCGATGACCGCCCAATGCCTGATACGAACGTAAAACTTTTCCACATATATCACACACATACTTACTTTGTTTCTTACACTTTTTTTCTTTCCCACCGAAGTATGCGTTTTCATCAGCATCATCGTCATCGCTGTCTCCTGTTAGGTTTTCAACATCTGAAGTGAGAAACGTAACATCTCCGTCTTCATTGTCTTCCTCTTCACTGTCTTCATCTTCAGCAACGAACTCATCACCGTCTTCCTGATCTTCTTCAGAATCTATCTCGATGTACTTTTCAGTATATTTTCTTTTTCGAGCTAATATCAAATGATATACCTCTTTCAGCTTCTCAAGAGTTTCTGTCCGCTTGTCCTCAGACATTTGTAAAAGACATAAAGCACATTGTTCAATAGTTATACCGCATAGAGACTCTATGGAATTGACCTCTTCCAAATCCACGACGATCTTTCCCTCGGCGGCAACTACTTGTTGTTCACCTTCTTTGTTTAGATCTGGCGTCAGACCACCAACGACTTCACTGGTGTGGACAGATCTCATCAAAACTGTTTCATGAGGCCTAAAGTTTGCTCCAAGGTTGTTGTTGCATGGTCTTAGTGATGGAGTGCTCGAGCCAGTTGATGATTCGGCTGAAAGTCTTCGAGTGTGAGATCTCATGTGACCTCCTAGAGCTTTCCCGTTTGAAAATGATTTCTTGCATACTTGACAGGTTTTTGTTTTGAGAAGTGAATACATCACTGCGATGAAAAACACAAAAAAGGCTTAGAGATTTTTTGGGGGTTAATGCTGTGAGAAGTGTTTGTTTGAATATGTTGCTATGTTGTGTCAATGGGATACCCATATACAGTAGAACCTCTATAAATTAATACTCGATAAAT
>OVAQ01001182.1:0-20216 GCA_900406345.1 Erysimum cheiri | reverse complement strand
TGCGTAGACTTAGAGATCTACAATGATGCTCTAATCAGGGGTAGTAATGCGTGTTGTACTTTTTTTCCTTCACCGTGGTTTTTCCCACTGGATTTTCCTGGTAAGGTTTTAATGAGGCAACATTCCCCAGCGCATTATCGAGATCCCGATTGACCATCAGGTCCGGTTACTCCGTCCAAGGGGGAGTGTTATAATACATCATATTGGACTTATAACCGGGCCCAATAACCTCATCAGGGTTATTCATTATGTATTGTATTCCGATGTACTTATATATATACCCAAGAGGATCAATAAGATAATTAGTTCCACGACATGTTTTGTTTTATTCTTGTTATTCTTTTCTTTTTGTTAACCGGAAGAATCATAATAAACCTAAACTCATATTTCTCTCGAAACTTATAGGTATCCAAGTTCTCTTGCCACTAAATATTTCTTAGGATAATCAAAGATAATTTATCAAAATATGGCATTCACATTTAATTCTTCAAGCACTAGACCGTTACCATTTAATTATAAAATAATTTACACACCTTTTTGTCTAATCTTTAATGAGATTGCTAATAATATCTATTTAAAATTAGATATATTCGTCCTTTTGTATAATTCTTGTCACTAATTTTGTCACTCTGCTCCCGTACTTTAATAATTCACCATCAATTTTTTTTTTCCTTAACATTTTTTCAGGTCATTTGGAAAAAAAACATGTTACATTCTTTCGTATATCAACCGGATCTATAATATACTATATATAACAAATTAACAATAGTTTGTCTTTGGGTCAGTAATGTACTCTCTTAGAAACAAGAGATTTGACTTTTCTTGGTCATAAGCTAATCAACAATTTATTTCCAAACCTAAACCACCAAATCAGATTAAGTCCCAACAAAATTAATATGCAAGTAATCATTAAGAGAGCATGGCCATATGTAATAACCTCCCCAATTCAACCACTTCACAACCCTAAAAGCTATCGAAGAAGGTGAAGAAAATTGAGCAGAGACGTACCTTGTGAATAAAGCTTCGAAAAGGGTTTTGTGATCTGAAAAAGAGGCAGAAGAAAAAGGAGAATGAAGCCAATAAGTAGGGCTTAATTAAACAATAACAGTTATAAGGAAGAGTGATAAAACTAGGAAGAGAAGACCTTAAAGAATAGAAGTTAAAGGAACTTGATGGTTGTTGTGGCCTTGCTAGTCCAACCCTCGACCTTAGAATTGCTGCAGCCACAGCGCTCACAGTTGCGTCTTGTCCAACAACTCTCTCTCGCAACCTATCAGCAAGAGAAATTAGCCTCCTCTTCTCTTCTGGTCAAGTCTAATCATGAGAATCCCAGTCCATCGGCTCACTACCTCAGCAATATTCTCTGGCCCAACAGTTTCCGTAAGCATCAAGTTATCTTTAACACTCTGTTCTAATTTCTCTCGCTGATAGGTTTACAAGACAGAGTTGTTGGACAAGACGCAGTATTTATCTTTTCCATCTGCTCAACATAAGTAACCCAAGAAAGGGATCATGAATTCAGAATTCGTATAACTTATAAACGTTTAGTCATTAATAACTAAATAGAAGTTAAATGGTAGTATAAGGCAAGTGTATCTGATCTTTGATAAAAAAATAATAATAATAATAATAATACTTTCCTGAAAATGAGTTTACATGAAAATGATATTTTCATTTCCTTCACAATGCTACTATCGATTTCCCGCAAAAGCCAAAATCAATACCAAGGACTGGTCATCAGTTCCCCATGACAGAACTGAACCAATCAATATTACAAGTTTCAGTACGCTATACCAATTATGAAACCAAGAACCCTCAATCTCATTAGAATAAAGATTAGATCCACGCATAGATTAGATTTCCGTTAGGATAAATGTTCTGTCTCAAAAGACCACGGAGTTTGTTGCAAAAAGCCATTCTACAAAGTTCAAACAACATCAAATCAATACCAAACAAGAACTTGATTATCTCTTTAAACAGATCTAGATGCAACTAAAGCACAAGAGTATCCACAAGGACAAGGTCTCGAATCGTTACCGACAAATGTACGGATCACTCACAAGAATGATTTTTCAAAGAATATACAAACCAGAAACATAATAGAATCTCACGAGATCAAAGAAGGTGAAGAAAATGGAGCAGAGTGATTGGTGAATAAAGCCGAAAATTAGGGTTTTGTGATCTGAGAAAGAGGCAGAAGAAATGGAGAATGAAGACAAGGTGTAGGGATTAAACAACAACAGTTACAAGGAACAGTGATAAAACTAGGAAGAGAAGACCTGAAAGAATAAGATCATCGTGAGTGTGTCTTCGTGCGACCACATCTCCTTCACCATTCTCGCCTTTCAGAGAAGTCGCTGTCTCTTTGGCGGCTGCGTTCTTATCTTTTTTTTTTTTTTTTGGTAAAACTGCGTTTTTTTTNATCTTTCTACGATGGTTCTGTAAAAGTAATGATATCATTTGTTATATATGTGTAGAGAAGATAAGGTCTGTAAACCCTAATTACCTTTCTTGTTTTCAGAGTGGTCAGATGTCACAACGTTTGTGGACAACAAATTTTTTCATTTATCCGAAACTCTTTTTTCATTTTAACAAATTAAATTATTTTGATTTCTTTGTAGTTTTTTATTTTATTTTACTGGAGTTTTTTTCTTTAAAATAAATTAATTTATTTTGAAAATATTATATTTTTTTAAATTAGTGTTTTATTTTGAAATATTTTGGTCTATATACTAAAAGATTGATTGGTTGAGATTTTTACTGTTGTTTTATTTTAAATTTATTACTTTAAAAATTGTGACTTTAAACTAAGAACAAAATGAGGGGTTAGACTTTGAAAAATTTTAGAAAGACTTTTAGGGTTGTTACAGTGTTAAAGTCTAATTGGAAAAAAAAAAAACTTTTAAAAAACTTAAAAAAGTAATAAAAGTCTTACAGTTTCTACAGCCTAAATACCAATCGCTCCCTAACTGAACTATATATATGAAGTCATGGAAAAAAATGACACATTCAAAACGTGAGGGAGGTCTGGGATTTCCTAATCTTCACCTCTTCAACCAATCTCTAGCTACTAGCAAACCAAGCTTGGATGCTGCTTGCGAGACCTAATAGTCTAGCTTATCGAATACTCAAAGCAAGGTATTTTTGGGATGCAACAATACCGAACGCTTCGAGGGGATCACAACCTTCGTACGCATGTGAATTGCTGAAACTCGGCCTGCATGTTTCAGTAGGTAATGGCGATGTAGCTCAGCTTGGGATGAATAACTGGTTGCCCAAGAACCCACCAAGATCTCCCCGTTTACTGCCTGGCGTAGCCCCACAATTAAGAGTCAAGACTCTGATAAACCATGTGCATTCATATTGGGATGATACAAGGCTGGAACAATTGATTCATCCTGATGATCATTGGCTTATTCGGAAAATCTATCTGCCACAAGTACCAACAAAGGACGCTTATATATATTTGGAGTCACACCCATAATGATCAATATACAGTAAAATCGGGCTATTGGATTGCGGTTGGAAACAACAGAGCTAAGCTTGAACCAAGGCCGCCTTTAGCGGTAAATCCGGACATCGCTACACAAATTTGGCAACCTCAGATCCAACCGAAACTACATCATTTCATATGGAGAGTCCCTTCCAGGGTTATTGGTCAGGGTTATTGGTGGTGCCGAAAATTTAAGACGACGGAATATAGGCGTTAACACTTATTGTGCCCGTTGCTGTACGGAACCAGAATCTACAGACCATGCATTGTTCTCTTGTGCACAAGCTGAGGTAGTTTGGAAAACACAGGAATCCCAGTTGCTAATTTGTGCAATCACCATTAGTGGATAAATTAAGGTACCTCCTTAACTTATCTAAAGACAAAACCATGAGAGTGTTACCATTTCGGATTTTATGGCCGGCGTGTTGGAGATACAATTCAAGTCCCACATAGGAAGTTTGATAAGACAATCAATAATATATAAATGGTCAGGGCCAATCCACTAATTGCCAATTGGTTTTTAGTTGGAAGCCCAGAATTAGCCCAAATTTAACATGGTATCAGAGCCCAATGTTTAGAATCTGGTGAACCTAAAAAAAATTGGATATGAACATACCTCAACCCGAGTAATAGGGACCTGAGAAAGGGGCTTATTATCGGTCCGAGTGAGGGAACAGTTCGAGATGGAGTTGTCATCTTGATGAGGCGTGTTAGATCCATGTGGTCCTTGGATTGAAGGGGAGATTGTTGGAGATACAATCCAAGTCCCACATAGGAAGTTTGATAAGACAATCAATAATATATACAGGGTCAGGGCCAATCCACTAATTGTCAATTGATTTTTAGTTGGAAGCCCAGAATTAGCCCAAATTTAACACGGCGCTTATGGAAATCCCAAAATGATTTGGTCTTTAATCATAAGTCCATTGATCCTACTGAAACTCTTCGGAGAGCAATAGCGGACGCTGAGGAATGGGTAATTGATCATAATTCCATTGATCCTACTGGTTATAAATTGAAAGCTCTCGGAAATTTTCGGAATCTAACTTCTTTGTCACTTACAGAAAATTCACTTTAACATTCGTTGACGCTTGAGTTTCCATTTACAAAATTTGATATCACAACACGTACGAGCTTACTAAAGGCCTGACTTGTATGTCGGATAAATAGCGGAATAACAAAATGATTGAATAATTATTATCGTAAGATTCCAACGAATTTTAAAGTGAATTTCTTTTTGTAAGTGACAAGGAAGCTAGATTCCGAAAATTTTCGAAAGCTTTCAAGTTCAAAGCGGGAAACGAACTTTCGATATCGAATCTTCCATTCTTCCTAAATTATCACTATCTATTATCACTCTTAACGTTATTACCACTACATTGTTTATTACTGTATTTCTCCAAATGACTTCATATATAGTTCAATTAGTATATAGACCAAAATATTTCAATAAAAAACCCTAATTTAAAAAAATTCTAATATTTTAAAAATACTTTAATTTATTTTAAAGAAAAAAAAACTCTTGTAAAATTAAAAAAAAAAATTAAAAAAAAAAACTAAAAGAAATCAGAATAATTAAATTAATAGATAGCATTATAAGTTGAAATGAATAGATCGAGTTTAGGATAAATGAAAAAATTTGTTGTCCACAAACGTTGTGACATCTGACCCACCCCCTCTGAAAACAAAAAAGGTAATTAGGTTTTACAAACCTTATCATCTCTACACATATATAACAAAGCATATCATGACTTTTACATAACCATCATGTGGAAAGATAACAACGCAGCCGCCAAAGAGACAACGACTTCTCTCAAAGGCGAGAATGGTGAAGGAGATGTGGCCGCATGAAGTCACACTCACGATGATCTTATTCTGTCAGGTCTTCTCTTCCTATGTTCTTTATAACTGTTGTTGTTTAAATACCCTACTCTTTGGCTTCATTCTCCATTTCTTCTGCCTCTTTTTCAGATCACAAAACCCGTCTCTGCTCCATTTCCTTCACCTTCTTCGATCTCTTTAGCTTTTATTATATTTCTGATTTGTATATTCTTCGAAAATTTATTCGTGTGAGTGTCCATACATTTGTCGGTGTTTGTTTATATGCGTCTATAACGGATCGATCGAGACTTTGTCCTTTATTATGTTTCTGTTTTCTATATTCTCTGAAAATTTATTATGAGTCTTTCTACATTTTTTGGTGTTTGTTTTTATTCGGTCTCTAATGGATCGGAAGCTTGTGGTTCTTGTTTATTAAGTTGAATCTAGATCTGTTTGTTTAAGATCTGTTTAAAGAGATAATATCGATTTGTACTCTTTAGATGATGATTTAGTAGTCTTAAAGGTTTAGGGTTCTTGTTTTGGTATTTGATTTGATGTTTTTTGAACTTTGTAGAATGGATTTTTGCAACAAACTTGGTGGCCTTTTGAGACAGAACATTTCTCCGGTTGATGTCTACCAAGCTTTTTGTCGGAGGTAAAAATCTAATCTTAGTTCTTGATTTCTTAATTGGTTAAGTGTACTGAGACTTGTAATATTGATTGGTTCAGGTCTCTCATGGGGAACAGATGACCAGTTCTTGGTATTGATTTACGAGAAATTGATCGTAGCATTGTGAAGAAAATGAAAATATCATTTACGAGAGGAACTCATTTTCAGGCAAATATAACTTCTACTTAATTATTAGACCAAGCAAGTAAACCAAACCAAAAAGAATTCACTAGCTCCAGTGGGTTACACTGTCGGTATGGTTAGTGAAATGATACATATTTCGATTTATTTGATTAATTTTTCATGTTTTATATTTATTATTCTTAATACAACTGTTCTTAATTCCTTTGTAGAGTTGTGATGAAAGTAAACAGAAAGTGTGAGCTTTGTCGGCGAAAAGTGATGCATCGTGTCAACGGTACGTCCTTTTGTTTTGTTTTGTTGATATGAGACTTTTAATTACCATAACTTTGATCAGAAAGAAAATCATGTATTTTAAATGTTAATTTATTTTTAACGGTGATTCTTATACAAGAAAAATTTCAACTTTATTAATTCACATTAAAACTCAATCAAATACTTCATACAACTTTAGGCCTATAAACGGGTTATTAACTTTAAAAATACCCTATAACAATGAAATGAAGTTTTTCATGAGAAAATAATGCAATTTCACTATGTGCTAATGAAACTTCAACTAAATCAGTGTGTACATGGATCTCTAGTGTCACTACAATATTAACCATAAGGCCAATGAGACTCATATTTCATGTGTGTCATTACGGTGACACACTCACAATGATCTTATTTTTTCAGGTCTTCTCTTCCTAGTTTTATCATTGTTCCTTATAACTGTTGTTGTATAATACCCCTTAATTGAACTCTACTCCTTGGCTTCATTCTTCATTTCTTCTGCCTCTTTCTCAGATCGCACAAAACCCTAATTTCGAAGCTTTATTCACCAGGTAACGTTCATGATTTTGTATGTGAGCTTTACTATGTTTCTGATTTGTATCTTTCTTTGAGAATTTGTTTCGTGTGAGTCTCTGTACATTTGTTGGTGTTTGTTTCAATTCGTCTGTAATGGATAGGAAGCTTGTGGATATTCTCATACTTTAGTTGAATCTAGATCTGTTTGTTTAAGATCTGTGCAAAGAGATAATCACTTTGTACTCATTAGATGATGCTTTAGTCTCAAAATTAGGGTTTTTGTTTGGTATTGATTTTGGCTTTTGGGGGAAATCGATCGTAGCATTATGAAGAAAATGAAAATATTGCATGTACGAAAGGAACCCATTTTCAGGCAAGACAATATTATTATTTTTTTTTAAATCAAATAACATATACACTTGCCTTATATTATTTGACTTCTATTGATTTAGTTGTTAGACAAGGCAAGCAAACAAAAACAAAACGAATTCATTAGCTCCAGTGGATTACACTATAGATATGGTTAGGGAAACGATAGAGATTAATTTTTATATGTATTTTTCTTAATAGAACTGTTGCTAATTAATTCCTTTGTATAGTTGTGTGTGATGTGAAAGTAAACAGAAAATGGGAGCTTTGTCGTCTAAATGTGACAGAAGTGATGCATTGGGGCAATGGTACGTCTTCTTCTGTTTTGTATTTTATGTTGATATGAGACTCTTTTAATTAGCATAACTTTTACTAGATAGAAAATCATGTCTTGCAAATTTTAATTTCATGTCTAACCGTGATTCGTATACGAGAATAATTTCATCTCACTTGAAGAAAATATGACGAAATCCTACGAATATTTTTGTAGAAAACTGGTCAAAAACTTCATTCCACTTTCCTACCATATTTTCTTACAAATTTCTTACGAAATTATTTCCGTAGAAAATTTCCTATGATTTTCCAACAAAATAACATTTCTCATGGAAAACGGTAAAAAACGTGTATTTCCTACCGTTTTCCTACAATATTTACGGTAGAAAATCGCTTCCTTTCTTGTAGTAGATCTTTACTATTTAACATTTCAAAACTCCATACAATTTTAGGCCTAAACAACTTAATTAATTTATATCAAATCCATAACTTTAAAAATATCCTAAACTAATGAAAGGAAATTTCTCCATGAGAAAGAATTCGATTTCGTTATGTGCTAGTAAAACTTCAACCAAACCCATTGTTAAGATCATCAAGGTTCATACAAATGCAAGTTTGAATAAGTTATTACATAAAATGAAAACATCTAGCAATACAAATCCTTAAAGCAATACGAGTTTACAAGTTTTTGAACCTCGAGGACAATTTAACAACTCCTTGAACATCATCTCAGTTTCATCCTCCGCCCATGGATGAAACGAGATTGTCCCAGTTTGTAAGTTACAAGCATTTCTCAAGATACATTTAACTAGATCAACCTCTTCTTGTGATCCATACATCCGTGTCCATTTGAAAGTTTCGAGACTCCAAAACAAATATTAAGAAATAGAATCCAGTTGACAAACCGTTGGATCCATAAAAGTATGGTCATGTTCTTGAATATTTGTTTTGATAAAAAATCTCATTTACTGTCTCTCAACAAAAGTTGCTGTAAGCACGAGTATTTTATCGAAGCGATGGAAGTTTCTTTGGATGTGGTTACCTAAGCTTGAGTATGATGATAGCTATTAATTATTCACGGTCTCAATGCCAGAGTTTACAGTGTTTTCTTAATTTGAATCTACAATTACATAGAGCTTCGGTCATAAAACGCTTGCATCTCAAGTTTAGAAATGGACCAAGATTATATCACCAATTCAACCTAAAGATATCAAAATATGGGTTGCAGTTGTAGTTGTAGTTTCTCGCCGCATCCATGAGTTAAATCTCAACCTTGTTACTAAATCTAATTAAGCATCAAACTAGATTGCCTAGTAGATTGTATATCTGCAAATTGATTGTGATCTTGAAACTGGAAGGTAAGAATCTCATGGATGTTCCTCCTACGGTATGTCTCCCATGCCTGAAAACTTTGTCCCTTCAACATGTGACTTACTCTAATGAAAATTCTCTTCACCAACTTCTTTCCAATTCCTTGAGGAACAAATTTAAAAACAAATTTTGAGAAATATTGTTAATAAAGAAGTTTGGGTTCGGCCAAAACAGTATGGAAATGCTACGACGATCAAAAGAGTTCGGCACAAGAAAGAGAGATCGGCAGAGAAAAGAGTTCGACAAAGAGAGATTTTAGTATTAGAGAGTGACATTTACAATTCGGGTAAAGATTGTCAATCCCCAAAAAGATACCCTGTTCCATGAGACATAATGAGCTATTTTATAGTAAAATACTAGGTTTACAAAATACTCATCATCACTCTCTGTACATTTCCCATTATGCCCTTTGACGGCGGAAGCAGCCGAGTTGGGCCTTGTGTAAATGGGCCCGGCCTGGTGTGTGTTGGGCCGGCCACTTCGAAAAATGGTTCTCTTGATGGGCCTTGTTTTTAGTGGATTTCAGCAAAGTAATTCAGAGAGTGCAGGCTTCGCTTTCCGAATTGCAGGTTAACCAAAGACTAGGATCTTTATTCTCATCATACTTATAGCAGATACAACAAGAACATCTTTGCAAAAAGTGTCTTTACCTCTCAGTAGTATAGCCTGGCAAGCCAAGTTTCTACAGTAGATTGTACCTTTGCCTAATCATCAATATGTTCAAGTTAGCATATAGAAACAGAAGTATCCTGTAAAATGGAAATAAAACATGTTTTGCAGTTAGTAATTTTCTATTTTACAGGATCCTTCTGTTTCTATATGCTAACTTGAACATATTGATGATTAGGCAAATGTACAATCTGTTGTAGAAACTTGGCTTGCCAGGCTATACTACTAAGAGGTAAAGACACTTTTTGCAAAAGATGTACTTGTCGTATCTAACTATAAGTATGATGGAGAATAAAGATCCTAGTCTCTGGTTAATCTGCAATTCGGAAAGCGTTGCCTGCATTCTCTGAATTACTTTATTGAAATCCACTAAGAACAAGGCCCATCAAGAGAGCCATTTTCAGAAGAGGTCGGCCCAACATGCACGAGGCAGGGCCCATCTACACAAGGTCCAACTCGGCTGCTTCCACCGTCTAAGGGCATAATGGGAAATGTACAGAGTGTGATGATGAGTGTTACCTAGTATTTTACTATAAATAGCTCATTATGTCTGATGGGACAGTGTATCTTTTTGGGGATTGGCACTCTTTAATACTAAAATCTCTCTTTGCCGAACTCTTTTTCTCTGCCCATCTCTCTTTCTTGTGCCAAACTCTTTAGATCGTCGTAGCATTTTCATACTGTTTTGGCCGAACCCGAACTCCTTTATTAACAATGTTCCTGAATATTTGTTTTGAAAACTGTTCCTCAAGGACATGAAAATTGGAAAGAAGTTGGTGAAGAGAATTTTCATCAGAGTCAGTCACATGTTGAAGAAACAAAGTTTTCAGGCATGGGAGACATACCGTAGGAGGAATATCCACAAGAAACTTACCTTCCAGTTTCAAGATCACAATCGAATTGCAGATATACAATCTAATAGGCAATCTAGTTTGATGCTTAGATTTAGTAACAAGGTTGAGACTTAACTCATGGATGCGGCGAGAAACTGCAACTGCAACCCATATTTTGATATCTTTATGTTGAATTGGTGATATAATCTTGGTCTATTTCTAAACTTGAGATGCAAGCGTTTTATGACTGAAGCTCTATGTAATTGTAGATTCAAATTAAGAAAACACCGTAAACTCTGGCGTTGAGACTGTGAATAATAGCTATCATCATACTCAAGCTTAGGTAACCACATCCAAAGAAACTTTAATCGCTTCGATAAAATACTCGTGCTTACAACAACTTTTGTTGGGAGATAGTTAATGAGATTTTTTTATCAAAATATTCAGAAACATGACCATACTTTTATGGATCCAACAGTTTGTCAACTGGATTCTATTCCTGAATATTTGTTTTGGAGTCTCAAAACTTTCAAGTGGACACGGATGTATGGATCACAAGAAGAGGTTGATCTAGTTAAATGTATCTTGAGAAATGCTTGTAACTTACAAACTGCGACAATCCCGTTTCATCCTTGGTTGGAGGATGAAACTGAGATGATGTTCGTGGAGTTGTTAAATTGTCCTCGAGGTTTAAAAACTTGTAAAATCGTATTGATCTAAGGATTTGTATCACTAGTTGTTTTCATTTTATGTAATAAATTATTCAAATTTGCATTTGTATGAACCTTGATGATCTTAACAAGGAGCCGCATAGAATGTACATCAACAACCTAGGAGAAGAAGCAGATAATGATGATTAAAACTAAGAAGAGTAGTTCTCCGTTGTAGTGAACAATGCATAAGTGAAAGAGTGGGTACTTTTTTTTATGACCTTACAATGCCATACTCTATAATGTGTGATTCTTTCCAGTGAGCACGATTCTTCGAATCGAAGAATTAGAGCGAGTGAAGTCGCATGAACATCTTTGAAGTTGATCTTTGTTAATGATTTGGTTAATATAAAATCAAGCAACAACAAAAGAAGAAAACATATGTAGTCTTTATTGCTCATTTGTATATTATTAAGCTTTCCTTATATCTTAGAATAAAGTTCAAGATGATCAAGGAGATTCAAAGCAAGAACAATGATTCTTCACTTCTTGTGAGGAGAAAAGTCTGTTAACGATTCCTCTACACATGTTTGATAAAAAACAAGTAAGACCACATAACAGATTCTGACCTTTGCATCGCTTTCTCCATGATTTTAGATAGTGTTATGTACTTCGTGCTGACCTTTAGAAGTTTTTTGAGCCAATAAAAGATGACAATTAAAAATACATCTACTCGTTTATATTCCTTTGCGATCATCAATTTGTTCTTCTAACATCTTAGAAGAAAAAAAATAGAGAGAAACTAAAAAATCATCCAAAATTGGATTAAAATGTAAAAAAACATGAATTGAAGAGGATTGCTAATTGGTTTTACTCAAGCAAGCTATTTGTTTTGCCACAAGGGATACATTAGAAGCATCCCTCAACATGACTATACCTAGCTTATCCTCTTGAAGCTCTGATTTATCACTATTGAAAGCACAAGCGAGATGGAACGACAATCCACAAGAGTCATATGCATCTCATGTGTGAAGAAAAGGATAGTAAATTATGTGGTTTGTTGTTCTATCTCGATTTTGCTTTCCATAATGATAAATGAGGTATAAAGGAGGATAATCCAAGTTGTGATGTTGACAGATTGCTCTAATGTCTTATGTGGAAAAACAAACAATATGCTTGAGTAAACAATCAATCAATCTTCTTCGATTCAATTTCTGTATATTAGTATAATTTTGCATGGGTCTTTAGTTTCTGTTTTTTTTTCTTTTCTTTTCACATGTTAGAAGAAACAATTGATGATCGCAAAGGAAGGCAAGGGAGGAGACGACGTACTACTTTTTTGTCGTACGTCTTCCCTTGGCTTATAAGCTTTTAAAGGAAACAACAATATATATCTGAAACTGTGAAAAAAACTGTGAACTTTTTAGAAACTGAATTGTGTGGTCCTCTCACTTGTCTTCCATCAGAAATATGAAAAGAAATAACAAAATTTGCTCTACATAAGAAGTGAAGCATCATTGATGTTCTGCTTTGAATATGCTTGATGATGTTGCACTACTTTTTATATGCAAAGTAAGCTTAACAAATAATAATAAATCAAGGAAAACTACTTTTCTTTTTCCTCTGTTGTTTGTTGTTTGCTTCAATATCAACCATATTATCAACAAAGATTAATTTTGAGGATGTTTATGTGACTTCACGCACTATAATTTTTGGTTCTGAAGAATCTTCCTTACCGGGAACTTATGGGGTCGTAAGGTCCCAGAAAAAAAAAAATTACCCAAATGATTCGACTTGTGCATTGTTTATACTACAACGGATAATTTCTCGTCTTAGTTTTCATCATCATCTTTCTAGTAGATGAAAATTTGCATCCACACATTAGTAGCCCTGAACTAGCGAGTGTTAACAAAACACCACAAAATTGTGGAAACATAAATGATATTTCACTAGAAAGTTGTTGCTTTTTTTTTTTATTAATTAGGGTTGTGAAGTAGTTGAAATGGGGAGGTTATTATGGCCATGCTATCTTAATGATTACTTGCTATCTTAATGATTACTTGCGTATTAATTTGTTGGGACTTAATCCGATTTGGGTGGTTTAAGTTTGTACATAAATTGTTGATTAGCTTTTTGGCCAAGAAAAGTTAAATCTCTTGTTTCTAAGAGAGTACGTTAGTGACCCAAAGACAAGCTATTGTTATAGATTTATAAATCCGGTTACGAAAGAATTAAACTTTTGGCTTTTTTCCAAACGACTTGTAAGAGAAAATAAATAAAAAATAATTGATGGAGAATTATTAAAGTACTGGAGCTGAGTGACTAAAATTAGTGACAAGAATTACAAAAAGACGATTATATCTAATTTTAACTAAAAATTATTAGCAATCTCATTCTCATTAAAGATTAGACAAAAAGGTGTGTAAATTATTTCTAATTAAGTGGTAATGGTCTCTCTATACGGTAAAAGTTGAGTAATGCCTCATAAGCGCCAGACACATCAGCATTCCTCTCCATGACACGCACGTTAGCATTAAAATGTAATATTATAATAAATATTCAGTAAATAAAGAAATTGATAGAAAATAGTGATGGTGAAGAGAAAGAGAAAAACGTAAAACGAGAAAATCTAAAACTCGAATTAAAAAAATTACACGATCTTCAAAAACTTTTAGCAAGTAAAATTTGATTTAGGAAATGCTACTTTTAGTTTTAGCAGTGATAAAGTAATTCATCTTTCCGGCGAAACAAAGTACGACCTAACAGAGATAAATAGTGGTGGAGAGAGAAAAATCCGGCGGAGAAAAACGACGGAAAAGCAAAACGGAAGAAAGAGGAAGACAAACAAGCCGGAGACAGCGTTGTGAGAGAAGACTTGACGTACGGTCCCTAAAATATACCACCAAATATTAAATTAATAATAAAGGAAAACAGTTTCTTCTCTAGGGTTATTAAATATACTTCTTCATCCAAAAGGAAGAACAACGCTGATGTTGAAGGAATAATGAAGATATTTGGATAAAAAGAAGATCTAAAAGAGAATCCGAAATTAAAAATAATAACCAGTAAAAGATATATATAAAAATTTATTTACAGAAAATCCCGCATATGATAAAAATAATGATAAAGATTCATCTAGCCAACACAAAACTCTTTGTTGTCCACAAAATAAATCAAATAAGAAAAATCAAAGCCTTATAAGCTCCACACAAAACCATATATTATTTTAATAAAGTCATAAGCATTGCATTTCCATAATCCACAAGCACACAAAACCATTGATCAAAATACTAGACGAATGGCTGACCATCAAATCCAAGAAGGATTAGTCTTAAACAAATAATATCCGACAACTTAAATGAAACTTAAAAAAAAAGGGAGATTTTTCCTGCAATACCAAATAACTAGTCATCAGCAGATTACTTAATCTTTAGATGATCATAGAACTCTCTACATGATCCAAAAAGACATCGATAGAAGTATGGCCATCTTCAATTCCTTTGATCATAATTTTTCTAGCTTTCTTTTCCTTAAGATTGTAACATAGTAAAAAGAACGGGTTAGGGGAAGACCACAATGCAAATATAAGCTCACTGCTACTAGGTGTACACCTGAATTTGTATGTTCGATACCCACAAAAATGTGTCCAATGAGAAACCGGATAGAAAGTTTTGACCATTTTTGTTTGTTGGCATCTTCCAAAACCTACAAATCAAGTGTTCCGTGACACTAAAGTTGGACATCCCCGGGTAACTTAATGACACTAAAGTTTTTAGACTCCATATCAAAGCATATTAATCACTAAAAATGGTTGATCCAAACTAGATAATACACAACCCCATTGCTGCATATCTCTTGAGTTCCGTGAGGAGGATAATGGGGATGTTTACATTTGATCTTTCTCCATTTTTGTATGGCTCGTAGAGTGAAAACTTGATGCTCCCTTGACACAATTTCTCTTGATCCACGTCTATAACATGCTACCGCCATGCACAACACGTTGTATACATCATTAACTAGATTATATCCAAAGAAGGAGACTATGCTTTTTTCAAAATTTTGACTCTTGGTAAAGTTACGAAATGACAAGCCCTAGGATTTCCAATCATCACTTTAGTATCATCATTTATACAGTTGATCAAGCCACAGTCAGGTGGAGAAAAGTCATACCAATTATCTGAATTTCGAGGGTAACAATTCAGCCTTTGATGATCAAAAGAGGGATCCTCCTGAGAGCAAGAGTGGAAAAACTGCATCTCCATGTCGCCACGGTCGATTGTGAAAAGAAAACGTGGCCGAGTCGAAGATCAAGCTAGGTACAAGTTGATGAAATCTTTGTCATGTACTATCGATGATCAGGACTTAGAAATGGTGATGAACTTGGACATGAAATTAGCCTTTAGTTTTAGGAGAGAGGAATCCTATCAAACGAATAGGTTTTGGACCTTGTAACAGGTTGTGAAGTGTTACTGATTGTCTCTTTGATGGCTAGCTATTTTCAGTTTTGCTCGGTGAGAGCAAACTGAAAATAGCCAACCATGAAAGAGACGATCAGTAACACTTCACTTCACAACGTGTTACACGGTCCAAAACCTATCTGTTTGAAAGGATTCCTCTGAATCTGAAAGAGGAGATTCTCCTGAAACTAAAGGCCAATCTCATATCTAAGTTCGTCACCATTTCTAAGTCATAGTCATCAATAATACATGATGAAGATTTCACCAACTTGTACTTGGCTCGATCTTCGACTTGGCCACGTCTTCTGGTCACAATCGGTCGTCGCGACATGGAGATGCAGTTCTTCCACTCTTGCTCTCAGGAGGATCTTGCTTTTGATCATAAAATGCTCAATTGTTACCCTCCAAATTCGCATAATTGGTATGACTTTTCTCCACCTGTCCGTGGCTTTATCAGCTGTATAAATGATGATACTAAGTTGTTGATTGGAAATCCTAGTATTTGGCAATTTGTACCTTTACCAAGAGTCAAAACTTTGAAAAAAAAACATAGTCTCCTTTTTTGGATATGATCCGGTTAATGATGTACACAAAGTGTTGTGCATGGCGGTAGCATGTTATAGACGTGGATAAAGAGAAATTGTGTGAGGGGAGCATCAAGTTTTCCCTCTAGGAGCAAGACAAAAATAGAGAAAGATCAAATGTAAACATCCCCATTACTCTCCTCACAAAACTCAAGGGATATGCAGCAATGGGATTGTGTATTATCTAGCTTGGATCAACCATGTTTCAGTCTTTTAATATGGCTTTGATATGGGGTCTAATTAAAAACTTTAGTGTCATTAAGTTACCCGGGGATGTCGAACTTCTAGTGAATTACAGCAAACAAATAGCTGTAACGAATCTATTATTTGACGGTACACTTGACTTGTGGGTTTTGGAAGTTGCCAACGAATAAACATAGTCAAAACTTTATATCGTGGTTCCTCATTGGACACATTTTTGTGGATATGGAACATACAGATTCAGGGATACACTTAGTATCGGCGAGCTTATATTTGCAATGTGGTGTTTTCCTAACCCGTTGTTTTTACTATGTTACAATCTCAAGGAAAAGAAGGCTAAAAAAATTGTGATAGAAAGAATTGAAGCTTACCATACTTCTATCGAAGTCTTTTTGGAATATGTAGAGAGTCCTATGATTCCACCAAAGGTTAAGTAATTTATTGATGATTAGTTATTTGGTATTGTTGGAAACAATCTCCTTTTTTTTCAAGTTTCATTTAAGTTGTCAGATATTATTTGTTTAAGACTAGTCCTTTTTGGATTTGATGGTCACCCATTCGTCTAGTATTTTGATCAATTGTTTTGTATGCTTGTGGATTATGAATTCATACGCCAAGATCTCATGTAAATGATGAAATTAATAAATCTAGATCTTATGTTTCAGATATACTTGGAAATTCTGATGCAGAATAATGAATAAGAATCAACCAAGGTTGTTAAGCACTCCAATTATCGAGCCTCTACTGGTATCCACACGCACACAAACTGGATTGAAACGGGATGCTAGTGTCGTCAAGATCAAATCCCTGATTGTGTCTAACGTTGAACGCCTCGAGGGTTTTTGCTAGGTTGAACGTCTTACACCGAAAAACCTAGCAAAAACCCTCTAGGCGTTCAACGTTAGACACAATCATGGATTTGAACTTGACGGCACTAGCATCCCGTTCCAATCCAGTTTGTGTGCGTGTGGATATCAATAGCTAGAGGCACGACAATTGAAGTGCTAACAACCTTGGTTTATTCTTATTCATTATTCTGCATCAGAATTTTCAGGTATATCTAAAACCCTAAGATCTTGATTTATTTCATTATTTACATGACATCTTGGCATATGAATACATAAGTTATTTTATAAATCGTTTATAAACGGTATGAATTCCAACAGTGAAGCTTCAAAGATGTTAATGCGACTTCAGTCGCTCTAATTCTTCGTTTCGAAGAACTTGCTCATTGGAAAACATCACAATTCACACATTACAGGGTATGGCATTGTAAGGTTTTCAGAAAAAGACTACCCAAACTTCGACTTATTTATTGTTCAGTACTACGGAGAACTACTCTTCTTAGTCTTATTAATCATCATTATCTCCATCTCCTAGTTGTTTGATGTACATTCTATGTGGTTCCTTGAAATACTGAACCACAACCAATGGATCATCTTCATATTCATAAATGACTACAATCTCTTCGTTGATGCCTACAGATCTGTCACCGTAATGACACACACGAAACATGAGTCTCATTGGACTTATGGTTAACATTGCAGTCATATTAGGGATCCTAGTACACACTGGATAAGTTGAAGTTTCACTAGCACATAACGAAATTGAATTCTTTCTCATGGAGAAATTTCCTTTCATTCGTTAATTTAGGGTGTTTTAAAAGTTTTGGATTTAGTTTAACTTAATAATCTGTTTATGCCTAAAATTGTGTGCAGTTTTGATGTTAATTAATAAAGTTGAAATTGTTCTCGTAGAATCACGGTTAGAAATGAAATTAACATTTGCAAGATATGATTTTCTATCTAATAAAAGTTATGCGTAATTAAAAGAGTCCCATATCAACATAAAATACAAAACAAAAGAAGACGTACCGTTGACACAATGCATCACTTATGTCACTTTTAGACGACAAAGCTCACTTTTGGCCCAAAAAGCTCTCAGTTTCTGTTTACTTTCACATCAGACACAACTCTACAAAGGAATTAACAACAATTCTATTAAAAAGAATACATATAAAACACGAATAAAGAATTACTCTATATCGTTTCCCTAACCATATCCTGAGTATAATCCACTGGAGGCTGGAGCTAGTGACTTCTTTCTTTCTTTTTTTTTGCTTTCCTTGTCTTTTGTTTGCTTGCCTTGTCTAACAACGAAAACTATATAAGTCAAATAAAATAAGGCAAGTGTATTTGTTATTTGATAAAAAAGAATAATATTGTCTTGCCTGAAAATGGGTTCCTTTCGTACATGCCGGTAAATGATATTTTCATTTTCTTCATAATGTTACGATCGAGTTCCCCTAAAAGCCAAAATTAATACCAAACAAAAAAGCTTTGAGACTAAAGCATCATATAAAGAGTGATATCTAGCAGATATTAAACAAGCAGATCTAGATTCAACTAAAATACGAGATTATCCATCCATTACAGACGAATTAAAACACACACCAACAAATGTGCGGACACTTACACGAAACAAATTCTCAAAGAAATATACAAATCAGAAACATAGTAATGCTCACAAGATCGAAGAAGGTGAAGAAAAGTGGAGCAGAACGTTACCTGGTGAATAAAGCTTCGAAACTAGGGTTTTGTGATCTGAGAAAGAGGCAGAAGAAATGAAGAATGAAGCCAAAGAGTATGGTATTTAAACAACAACAGTTATAAGGAACAGTGATAAAACTAGGAAGAGAAGACCTGAAACTGAAGGAATAAGATCATCGTGAATGTGTCTTCGTGCGACCACATCTCCTCCACCATTCTCGCCTTTGAGAGAAGTCGATGTCTCTTTGGCGGCTGCGTTGTTATCTTTCCACACGATGGTTATGTAAAAGTGATGATATGCTTTGTTATATATGTATAGAGAAGAAAAACCCTAATTAATTACCTTTTTTGTTTTCAGAGAGGGTAGGTCAGATGTCACAATATGTGTGGACAACAAATTTTTTTATTTTATCTGAAAATCTCTTTATTACAACAAATGCTATCTATTAATTTTATTATCTTGCTTTCTTTATAGTTTTTATTTTATTTTTATTTTACTGGAGTTTTTTCTTTAAAATTAATAAATTTATTTTTTAAATATTATAATTTCTTTTTAAGTTAGTGTTTTCTATTGAAAAATTTTGGTCTATATATACTAACTGACTATATGAAGTCATTTGGGGAAATACCGTAATAAACAAAGTAGTGATAATTTAGGAAGAATGGAAGATTCGATATCAAAAGTTCACTTCCCACTTTGAAATTGAAAGCTCTCGTTAGAATCTTACTATCCTGTTTCGGAAGCTTGAGTTTCCGTTGAAAAAGTTTGATGTCACAATACATATGCGCTTACTAAGCTTACTAAAATTTTTATAAAAATTGATTTCACGTTCCGTGTATCCGTTTCTGATTCCATGCAATCTACGTGATAATGTAAGTGACGGAAATTTAAAAATAAATAGTTTTCATTAGTTGACATCATAATAGTCAACATGTTAAATTGGCTAAATAAAATAAAATATAAAAGAATAATATTTTACTAACTGCAACTGCAAAGGTGTCATGGTCTAGACTCTGGAGTTTGTTTACCTAAAAAAGAAGGTGGGATGGGTTTAAGGAGACTCACAGTCTGGTACAAAACTCTTTGCCTAAGGGTCATCTGGTTGCTATTTGAGAACAAGGGATCATTATGGCCTGCTTGGCACAAACATCATCATCTAAGAAACAATTCTCTATGGGATGTTGATGACTCGCCAAGATATCCTTGGTCATGGAGAATGTTGGTACTAGCTTAACAATTCATAAGAAGTAGAGTCGGTAATGGGTTGAACACTTTCTTTTGGCATGATCATTGGACTACATTACGGCCCTTGATACAAATGTTAGGTAATGCTGGTCCAAGATCA
>OVAQ01001181.1:0-20236 GCA_900406345.1 Erysimum cheiri | reverse complement strand
AATTATTAAACAAGCACACAGATCTCCAAATATCAAGATATATGGGATGCAAAAATATAACCATTCATAAAACAAAGTATCACATCGCTAGGAACTTATTGTTACAACCTCTGTTTTCTTCAAATAAAGCTTTTACTTAGAAATACTTTGTGATTTAGTCGTCTTAAACAACTCAGAAATTCACACTATACTATAGTAATAATTTGGCCAAGTTAGTGATGCAATTTATTAACAAAAAGAGCATATGCCAATGGTTTTACTATCTTTCAAGAAAATTCAGTGATGAAACATAACTCATGCCTCAGTAACATACCTCACGGCTCAAGAAAAACTTGAGACCCTTGAAGAGTGCCTTGCACACTCTTGTTTCTTCATCCTCTTCGACCTCTTTATTGTTATCTGCAACGAGATGCATCAATGCCCCAGGCTCACTTGAAGGCAACTGGTGCTCAAGTTGTGCAAGTCTCAGTTCAGACTCTTCAGCATCAACTTTAGACATGCCCCTGGAGCTAGCATCTATGTATCTCGACAGTGCATAGAGATCTTGAACATTTAAGACATCAAAAAAATTTAATCAGATCCCACAATATATTGATTAGATATCATGTCTGCTTGAAGGATGATAATATACCAGCGGCCGACGCCTCCAACCGGGAATCAAAGATTGGTGGATATTTCACATTCAGAGAACGGTAAAGCTTAAAGTTAGTAAAGGCAAGAAGAGTCTGCATTAATGAGAATTTGTCAGCACATAAAATTCAGACTAGATAACTCAAATCATACTTAACTGATGAGCTAAGTTGACAAAAGACAGAGAAAAGGAGTTGTCACCTCATAGAATTCCAAAAAATCAAGAACATGAGGCTATAAATTCAGAGAAAAATCTCAAAAACCTAGTGCATGCTAAGATTGTACCAACAAGGAATCGTGAGAATGAACCTGAATAGATTCAAGTTAACTTGAAGATGCTTAAGGGCTTGACCCCTGGTCATATACCGAGCCGCATTTCCTTCCTTCTTCTTTCCCTGTAAAAGAAAGAACAGCAACAAAGAAGCAGCTTTAATTCAACGAAACAATACAGCTTCAAACCAACATAAACCACTCACCGCTGGCCTGTAATGCTTCGGCATGATGAAATTGGACTACCTCTCACAAATAGAAGACTTTATTCTGCGTCAGTTACGCATATAACATAAGAAACTCCTAAAAAAAGGAATACTTATGACAGTATCTTTACAAAGAACCAAAATTTCTAAGCCAAGGAATCCTCATGATGAAACTAAGAGGTAATTAATTAATCCTCATGGACTGTTGAGTTCAGATATCGCAAAATAATTAACAATAAAATCATAAGAACTGGAGCTCGATCGATTTTAGTGCCGTCAAAAAACAAACCCATTCAGTGAGAGGTAAAGAGAGAGAGAGTGAGGGAGAGAGAGAACAAACCGTGAGAGACGACGAAGAAGAAGGAGACGGAAGACGAAGGAGACGAGATTAGGGTTCTTAGAAGGAAGAAGAAGAAGTGTGAATTTTTTACCAAAAAAAGAAAGAAGAAGTGTGTGAATCGAAGATGTTTCGGCACCGAGAAGAAGAAGGAGGGGCGAGAGAAGAAGAATGGGCTTAGATGGGCCTAGAAATATTGGGTTTAGGGTTTAATTAGCCCATAATTTTAGTTAGCCTAAATTAAATTAGCCAATTAATCATTAGTTTGTAGTTTTAGTTAAACTTAAATTTATCATTTTTCATATATAATACATACCATTTAGCAAGGTTGTTTCTTTAGTTTTTTTTTACAATTCTAAAACAGATTTCTTTTAAAAATATCTGATATTTAAAATTTAAATCATTTTTTAAATATATGATTAAAAAACAAAATTTATATATATATATATGTACTTTATTCTGATTTTCATAATATTTTTTCAAATATATCAGAAATTTTCTCGAGTCATGAAAGAGAAAAAATAAAAGCTAAGGTTTGGTTTTGGGCGATTTCTGCATCTTCGTAATTAAATCGAATCTGTAAGTAGTGAAAGCCGAAAATTTAAGTATAAAACGGTTTGTAATGTGTAAGAGAATATTATCCAAACTATTAACAATGTAGACTTTGGAGGCAAACGTTTCTCTCTTGTGTCTCTAGAACAACAAGACAAATCTGTGTGAGAGAGATAAAGAGAGAAAGAGACCTAATTAATCAACAGAGGTTAGATGTGAGAAAACCAACAAATGCTACATGACATTGACACAGTACTTAAATTAATACTAGTAGCTAACTACACCCTATTTTTTCTGGCCAAGGAGAGAAATATCATATAAATGAAGATAAGTTGGTTTTATATGTTGATGACCAAATCTGTTAGTTCCTTAGCAAAAAAAAAAAAAAAAAAGCTTTAAAAACAAGGAAGTAAACATACTATTTAGACGTTACTAGGATCATCAAAGCCAAATACCAAATCAACTCCAAATGCATCCAAATTATTATCATAAATAAATCTCATAATTCTATGTGAATCTACTCCTAAATTTTCAGAATATTTGGATCTATGAACTTATAAAATTTATAGTGTGCAAGACGACTTTTCGAATTAATCCCCAATTCTAAGTAGTAATACGAGTCTGAATATTTCTAAATATTTTGTAAGGCATTCTATAGTTTTAGTACGTCTAGATCATTGTTATGAATCCTTAACCCTTCTGGTTCCGTCAAAACCAAACCATGACACATGTATGTATGCGACTGAGAAAAGATACATTGGTCGCAACATAGAATCAAATACTAAATAATGGACAATCTACATGTATATAAGAGAGTTTTGTCTTTATCTAGTGTGTCCACGACCATAACATCAAAATTTCTTAATAAAAACATTAAAGTTAATGACTCCATTAAATCATATTCTTTATTTATCTTTCACTAAAAAGTAAAAACAATAAAACCTAAAATTTTAATTAATAAAAAATAATAATAAAATGTAACGTGAAAATATATAAATAGAGAAGGATCTGATGTTTATGGGACATGTCCTTACGGGTAAAACTATAATATAACTTTAAGAGAAGGAAATATTGTATGTACTTATCTAAATAAGAAAATATACAAATTAGAAAATAGAAAATATACAAATTAGGATCTCAATCTCAATCTACAAAGAAAATATAGAAAATATACACCTCAATCTCAATAGCGTCAAGTTTATGCTTTGAAATAGTGGCGTCATCTTGAAGTTCATCTTGTAACTATAAATATACACATAAGTCAATAGTCATCATCATCATTGTCACAAAGTAACAAATCTCTTATCGCTTGCGCTCCAAGTCAAGTAAGCCATGGATGTGCAAAAAGCGATGAAGAAGCAAAACGACGTTGCTCTGTTCCTTGCAGGGAAAGTAATCTCTTCCGTGGCCAAAAACTCTAACTTCGTCTTCTCTCCGGCATCTATCAACTCCGTTCTCACCATGGCCGCTGCTACCTCCGACGTTGAAGCACTACGATCCTGCATCCTCTCCTTTCTTAGGTGTTCTTCTACCGACGAGCTCAACACCATCTTCCGCGAACTTGCTTCCGTCGTCCTTGTCGACGGAAGCAAAAGAGGTGGGCCAAAAATCACGGCAGTTAATGGAGTGTGGATAGAGAAATCACGTCCGTGTGGTCCCGGGTCGAAGGATCTCTTTGAGAATTTCTTCAAGGCCGAATTTGCTCAAGTTGATTTCCGATCCAAGGTATCTTTTAGGTTTCGAATTTTCTTTAATTAAATTAGGTCAAGAGCTGGCTGAAACTGTGCTTAGAGAAACTACATGTTTCATTCAATGTTTTCGAATTTTCTTGTAATCCATAGAGATGTGATCTTTGGTTCGGTTCTGTTGTGGTTTTCTGATTATTGTTTTTGTTGTTTTGAAGGCCGAAGAAGTGCGTATGGAGGTGAATTCGTGGGCTTTACGTCACACCAATGGTCTCATCCAAAATCTTCTTCCTCCTGGATCTGTTACAAGCCGAACCGATGAGATTTATGGAAACGCATTGTACTTCAAGGGAGCCTGGGAAGAAAAATTCCTCAAATCAATGACGATATGCAAACCTTTCCATCTTGTCAATGGCAAACAAGTACATGTGCCTTTCATGAAAAGCTATGAAAGTCAATATGTTAAGGCTTACAATGGTTTTAAGGTCCTTAGACTACCATACCGACAAGGTGATGATACACGTCGCCAATTCTCAATGTGTTTCTATCTTCCGGACAAGAATGATGGATTGGATGAGCTTGTGGAGACGATGACATCTACCGATGGATTCTTGGACAGTCACATTCCAAGATGGAAGGATAGAGTTGGTGAATTCAGAATTCCAAAGTTTAAGATCGAATTCGGGTTTGAAGTTTCAGGTGTATTGGATGACATGGAGCTTGATGTGTACCATAAAGCTTTGATTGAGATCGATGAAGAAGGTGCTGAAGCTGTCGCTTTTACTGCTCTAAGTGGCGGTGGTGGCTGCTTTTATATGCCTCCTCCTCCCATAGACTTTGTGGCAGATCATCCATTTCTTTTCTTGATTAGAGAAGATATTACCGGAACTGTTTTGTTTGCTGGGCAAATCTTTGATCCTTCCGTATCTTCTTCTGCTTAGGACCGGCCTTGACCGGATCAGAGTTTGGGATTTTAAGATTTGATTCTTCATGTATTTTTTTTTATATTTTTCGGTTTTGCTAAATTATATTTGATAAGAACCGCGAGATCAATTTGTCTCTGGCTGGTTAAACGTATATTAATTGTTACGAACTGTCAGTTGTTATGGCTTCCTTGCATCGAGATATCGAGAGACGTACGTTGAAATCTCGATCTAATACCTTCAGGTCTGATAAGAAACTGATCTACAAAACTCCTACTTGCAATAGTTTTACTCTTCTTATTCTTCACCAAAAAAAAAGTAGATTTCATTTAACTTAATAATCCAAAAGATATATCAAAACACAGACTTGCAGAAGAAGAGATGGTTACATTAGATTTTCCTTACCCAATAATCCGGTAGTGATGAATATCAGCTCCGGTGAAAGACGGTGATCTTATCTCTCCTCACCTCTGTTTTTTTTTTTTATCTCCCTCCATGGTGTCTCATTCCAAGCAATTCCCACTTCACTTTCTTCTTCATATCCTCTTCGGTTTGGTTCTCTTTTTTGTCGTTGGCTGTCTTTGTATTACTAAAGCAAGTGAGTTTCTCAATTGCTTCTACAAAATTCATGACTTTANTGAAAAAAAAAAAAAAAAAAAAAAAGAGAGTGAGAGAACCTAATTAGATTCAAGTTTGGTCTTTAATTAGAATCAGACTTCACAGCATCTGTCATGCCAATTAGAACCAAACTGAACCAAATCCAAGTCACTTACATTAAATTATATAACCAAAACAAATCTTGCAAGTAGCTAATGATAAGCCAGACAAATTCCCTCATACACGCAACTTTCTGCAGCTCGATCACAAAACCGCTCCTAAAAGCTCTCTCACTCACTCATCAGTTACACATCCAGCTGAAGCGGATTGCACATTCTTGATATACTGTTTTACAATATCATCAACCATGTATTAGCAAAGAATGAAGAAACAGGTTGAAAATGATGTATTGGTCAATGGCTAGTTGGCTACAACTTACCTTCGTTAGCATTCGTGAATGTTTTGTGACTTTGGATTTGGGTTGGTGAATAAGTTGGACTACCAACGCTTTCCCACATATGATATCTTTGTTTTGTTTAAACTTCTTCTTAGAAAGTTGATAAAGTAATTCTTTGTTTCTTTAAAATTCTATAATAACCTTAACTAGTATGCGATAATAATAATATCAAAGCATATGTAAGACAAACCATGTGTGAGATGTCTGTTGAACCAGAACCTCATCAAAGAGTATTATGAAATTAGGGTTTGTGGGGACAAGAGAATTGAATAAGGGATTTTATTGATTGAATAAAAGATGCGAAGTACTACAAAGGAATTGAAATCACGTCGGCGGAGTGCAACCGAACAATCGGGTTAAAGTAAAGATGTTGGGTTTGGGCCCAATTAAAGTGAGTCGGTTAAGATAATAAATTGGGTAGAAAACTAGGAAAGTATGAAACTTGGTGCACAAGTCTGACCTAAGCGCCTCTCTATATATTTACCAATTTGTAAAATCGTCTGAGAGGTTTAACACAAGCTTTCTCAAAACCCTTGTCTCTATCGTTCCTTCCTTCGGCTAGTTTCTTCTTCAGGTTCTTTACTATTTTCATATCTCTCTATCTCTCTCTTTTTTTCTTTTCTTTTCTTTCTGGTTTTGGTCGATCAATCGTATGATATGATTGTTTGTATGTGTTGATAGCTGTAGTGAATTTTGTTTTTGAGATCCTTGCAAGTTTTACGAGTTGGATGTATTTGAACAGAATTTTTATTGAGGATTATCCGCTCCGATCATCTTGAATCGTTGTCTTTCGTCTTGTCCATCATTCTTATTCCATGATTAGGCCATCTTGAACTACTCGTGTCGAATTACTGAATCGTTGTCTTTCCTCTAGTTCCATTATGCTAATTCCTCTGTTCCGATTATTTTGAACTTATACTCTACTTTATTCAGTAGGATAAGAATTCAACAGATTAGTTTAGATATGTTGACAAGTACATCCATCGGTTTTGCTTATTATAATTATCTGCTTTGATCATTCCTCCTTTATTGTCCAGAGCTAATTTCTCCTAGTAGGATTAAGATTATTGTCTCTATGAACAAAATTTGAAGTTTAGATTTATCTTGGGTTAGTTTGGTGATGATTGGTTGATGATTATATTTCCCCATACTACAGTTTCAGTTCGTTGAAATCATTTATATTAATTGCACAAGATTTTGGTATTAACTAATTTATTGTGATCCCTGGCATGCAGGTTGTTAAAATGGGAGACAATTATAACCATGACGACGACAAGAGCATTGAGATATGGAAGCTTAAGAAGCTTATCAAATCCCTTGAAGCTGCTAAGGGAAACGGAACTAGCATGATCTCACTCATCATTCCTCCTCGTGACCAGATCTCTCGTGTTACCAACATGTTGGCCCATGAACATGGAACCGCGTCGAACATCAAGAGCAGAGTCAATCGCCAATCTGTTTTAAGTGCCATAACTTGTGCCTTGCAAAAGCTCAAACTCTACAGTAGGGTCCCTCCCAATGGTCTTGTGCTCTATACAGGCACCATTGTCAACGAGGAGGGCAAGGAAAAGAAGGTTACATATGACATTGAGCCTTGTAGACCGATTAACAATAGTCTCTACCTCTGTGACAATAAGTTTCACACTGAAGCTCTGCATGAGTTGCTGGAGTCTGATGACAAGTTTGGTTTTATTGTAATGGATGGAAAAGGCACTCTCTTCGGAACTCTGTGCGGTAGTACCCGTGACGTGCTTCACAAGTTTTCTGTTGAGCTTCCAAAGAGTCATGGACGAGGAGGACAATCGGCTCTTCGGTTTGCTCGTCTCGGCACTGAAAAGCGTCACAATTACTTGAGGAAATCTGCTGAGCTAGCCACACAGTACTACATCGATCCTTCAACAAGCCAGCCTAACGTGGCTGGGCTGATAATTGCCGGGTCAGCGGATCTCAAGACTAAACTGAGTCAGTCAGATATGTTTGATCCCCGGCTCGCAGCGAAGATACTGAATGTGGTAAATGTATCACATGGAGGAGCAAAGGGTTTCAATGAAGCAATTGAGCAGTCGTCTGAAATCCTGGCGAATTTGAAGTTCATTCAAGAAAAGAGTTTGCTAAGGAAGTACTTCAAGAACCAGGTCACAGGGAAGTACGTTTCTGGCGTGGCTGATACCTTGAACGCTTTAGATTCGGGTGCTGTCGAAACACTTATCGTGTGGGAAAATCTTGATATCAACAGATATGTGATGAAGAAGAGTTCAACGGGTGAAACTGTAATAAAACACCTTAACAAGGAAGAAGAAGGCAACGCAGATAATTTCAAAGAATTGGATGTGGAGGAGAAGATGCCGTTACTGGAATGGCTGGCTGATGAATACAAGCGTTTTGGTTGCGCGCTAGAGATTGTAACCGACAAATCAGAGGAAGGGTCTAAGTTTTGCAGAGGATATGGAGGTATTGGAGGGATACTTCGTTACCCGCTTGACATGAGTTCCTTTGATTCTGATGATGGAGAGGTTTATGATTCTGAGGATAGCGACGTTCATGATGGTTCCTTTGATTCTGAGGATGGAGAGGTTTATGACGATGATACTAAATAGGAATTAATCAAATCCTCACCCTTGCCGGGTAAGGATGATCGACCACCTCCAAGACTGAACCAGCATGCACGGGCTCTCGGGGTCACCCATAAAAGAGTTGAAGCACCTCCAAGACTGAACAAGCCTGCGCGGGCTCTTGGGGTCACGCAGAAAAGTGTTGGAAAGTGAATGAAGAATAATCCTTTTCCAAAGGTATGATCTCGTATATATATATATAGGCTTGTTTTTAATTGGAATTCTTTAGCTTACATAATGAAATGGTGTGTTTGTTCAAACAGGTGGAGAATGAAGAACTAGGTGGATAAATGAATTGGTATTGGCTGCTACACCTTTCCTTTTGATGCAGCACCACCGGTTCCACAAGTAGTCTTCATAGGTTTTTTTTTGGTTTATGTTTTGTCTTTTCCTTTTATTTTTCGTTTGGAGAGAAACTCCTAAAGTGTTTTTGCAAACAGTTTTAGATTCCTAAGAAAGTCATTTTAACATACATATATACTATTAAGTGTAGATAACCAATATCTCTTTCATTTAGTTTCAATTTTTTGGTTTAACTTAATAAACTAGGATTTATGGAAAGTCACCGAAGTTAGTCTCCACCATATATTTGATGCATCATAACAATTTATTTCATTACATTCAATTAAAATATCGTCGGTGAAAAGATCCGGTCATCCACAAAATTTCAAGCTAAAGAGAGAGTTATTAACTAAAAAGATGTTCATTTGATAGATGTTGTATTTTGAAACAACGAAAAAAACCTAAAAGTGCTATAAAAAAACTACAAATTGTATAATTTTTTTTATAATTGTGTATTTAAATTCAACTCTTTACAATAGTAATTTAAATATTAGATATATAAAATATTATATTTAAAAAATTTCAATAAATATGGTTGGTCATACAAAATTTTAATAATTCTTAGAACGCGCGGGTTTAAAACCTAGTATAATTTAAAAGGGTTTCACGTTTAGTCAAGAGATTCTGTGTAGTATTTTATTTGGGTTTATCTAGAATATCTTTTCAATTAGTATTAGGAATCCTAATTTAAAAGGGATTCACGTTTTGCTTTCATTATATATCGATGATCTATTTGTCCTGGGTGTCGAATTCGATTTTGGGATTAGGAGTGACATGGAGAATGAGATTGGGACAACAATCAGTGAGCTTCCAGATGAACTGCTGTTGAAGATGCTGTCTTGGCTTCCTAGTCAAGACGTTGTAGCCACAAGTTACTTGTCAAAACGGTGGTGTTCTCTTTGGAAAGAGTTGAAGACATTCAGGTACGATGGTGAATGGGTAGGTCCAACTCACTGGAGGTTTGTGCTATTTATCCGCAAAGCCTCAAAGGTAGAGACCCTAGAGCTCAAGCTAAACCCACATTATACGAATATAAACATCAAAACTTTGGTTAACAATGCAGTTGCTCGCTCTTTGAGAAAGCTGAGAATCGAGGTGGTTTACAGTTCCTTGGAGTTGCCAGAAAGCCTGTATTCCTATTCACAACTTGAAACCCTCATAATTGAGAAACTAAGTCTGGTGGATGTTCCACCTAATGTTTCTTTGAGTGGCCTCAAAAGTCTCCACCTTTTATCGGTTAGATTCTCATGCGACGAGTCTGTGAAGACGCTTTTAAGCATATGTCCACGCCTTGAAGACTTGGTACTCAGAAGAAGCTCATATACCAATGTGATGATATTTCCTATTGATGTGCCTACGCTCAAGAGTTTATCTATCGAGAATACGTCTCGGCCTAAAGGTGTTCATGGTTTTGTGATTAATGCACCTTCTTTGAGGTGCTTTAGCATTAGGGACAGCTTCAGCAACTATTTACGGTTTGGAAATATGCCCGAGCTGGTCAAGGCGAGTGTCAACATTGTTTGTGACCAACCTGACAAGAGCATTCTAGGATCTCTTGCCTCATCCAAATATCTCTCCCTGTGTTCACAGACTCAATATCTCCCTCCTGCCACTTCGTTCCTCTTTCTTCACCACCTAGAGCTATATTTATGTCCTTCCGATGGGTGGAATTTTCTCACCCGTTTACTCAACGACGCTCCGAGACTTCGAGTTCTCAAGATCAAGTTGTATCAGAAACACTGTGTCCAGTTCAACAACGCCACGGTTTCATGGAATCAACCGAATTGTGTTCCTGAGTGTTTAATATCCCATCTGGAGATCTTCGAGTGGAGACAGTACAACGGCACCGAGCAAGAGCGAGAAGCTGCAAAGTACATCCTAGCAAATGCAAGTCGTCTAAAGAATGCGACATTCTACTCAAAATCTGCAGAGAAACATGAGATGCTCAAGGAGTTAGAATGTGTGGCCAGAGGCTCAAAGACTTGCATGCTTTCGGTTATTAATAACTTGTAAAAGTAGTTTCCAACATTTCTCGTTATTTGCTACAATAAAATGTCTCAAGTCTGTGTTTCTTATTATTGAGTCAATGAAGGGATGGATTGTTTTCTTTAAAAAAAATTTATTTATGTTCTCTTAGAGGCTGGGCATTCGGTCCTCCATTCGGGTTTGGTTTGGAGTCAATTCCGGTACGGATTTTGAAATACCCAAAAATGATCCGATTCAGATATTCCAAAACTTAGGTTCAGTCCCGGTTCGATTTTCCTTAAGTTCGGTTCGGGTTTAGTAAAAATTATATATCGGTTAAACCCATAATACTTTCGGGTTCGGTTTTTATTCGGGTTTTTTTGGGTCCCAAAGTACCTATTTCATATTAAAAACTAACTGTTTTAATTATCAAACTGTAACTTGTAAATCAAAGTTAAACTTCTCACAAATTACCTATAGTACCAACGTTATTTCATTTTATATAAGTAACATTCAAAAAGACAACAACAAAAGGCTAAAACATTGATCATTCGCTCTTGGTCACGTGTACAATGAATCGAATGAAAAAAACTTAAAATGTAAATTTTGTTTTTCGACTGAACTACATTACTTTAAAATGATGAAGTTACATAATCCATATGTAATAATACATTTGTTAAAAAGTAAGGAACGAAATCGTGAAAAAGGAAAGAACAATTTTGAGAAAAAGGGTGTTTTGAAAGAAGATCTGCAGCTTTGTTGTGTTCTCGTTTTGTCCAAGTAACTCGAACTGATTCAAACTTTGCTTCCCATTGACGAAATTCCCTAATCCAGTTATAGTGTGCAAAATGGAGTTTTGAACCGCGTATAAGGTCAACGAGCTGTTCGTTATCCCCTTCAAAACGTGTGATGCAAGAAAGCGGTGTGGCTTGAGCTCCACGGTGCTAACTTGGTAGGCGATGGTAACGCCGGTTTTTGGGCTCCGCGGTGGTCTGTAAGGGGCCTATGCACGAGCTAAACAGCAAGTGAGTTGTTGGGCTCCGCGGTGGTTCGTAAGACGTTGATTTACTGTTTTTGCAGGAAAACGCATTTTTGAAAACTAAACTTTATATAATTGTGTAACTCTTTTTTTATACTTTTCGACATCCTCATAAGAATGAAAAAACCTCATAAGAAATAATAATAATTTCTTATAAAAAAAAATAGTTTTACCAATAGAACGAATTTGATTCAATGATGGGTTTTTTTTTTGAATAATTATTTTGTTTGGTGTGAAAGTTTGAGACAATCTACTCAACTATATTAAGGTGAGTATTTAAATTTTTATTTCTTTTAGAATTAATAATTATACTATATTAATCAATCTTATAATTTCTTTAATTATGTAATCATTTTCCTTTTAGAATTATAACTTAAAATTAGAATTAGTAATTAATTTCATAATCTTTAATTGTATGGAAAACATACATAAAAGGTTTCTTATAATTATTTTTTAATATTTTTAAATTATTTAATGTCTAAGTTTTTCATAATTATCTTTTTTACATTTTAAAAATTATTAGAAAGAATTTTTTTTAACACATGTTAATTAACATCTCTAATTATAATGTATAGAAAATATCCATTTAATTTACTTATAACTATCTTTTGACATTTTAAAATTATTAAAATAAATTTTTTCATAATTATCTTTCTATATTTTTTAAATTGTCAAAAACAACTTTTTTTCAGATGTTAATATCTCTAATCAATAATCATACGTTTTATGAGTTCTAGAGTTTCTTGGGCCCAAAGCTACTTAAATTCTCTTTTTTCCATTTCTTTAGTCTTTACTTTCCATTTAAAGATTTGACCAAAACTAAATAAGGAGAAAAAAGGAAATGTAAAAAGATACAACGATGCACAAAGTCAAAACGTGTCTGTCTAATAAACAAATAAAATTCCCTGCTCTCCAAGGCAAACACTAAAAGCATAAAACCTATATAAATCCACTTAAAAAAAGACAACAAAATCTACCGATTTACTAGCTATAAGTTTCCCTTTTCTTTTACCAAAAACAACTTTCCAAAACCCAAAAACTCTCTATATAAACACATCCATCTACGTTACTCTCATAATTACTTCTGATTAGTGTTTTTGTGTGGAACCACGATGGCAAAAGCAACGATCGGTGAAGAAAGAATGTGGTGTGGTCACTGCGGCGTTAGTACTCCCATCCGCCGTGAAGGAAACGCCGGTTCCGTCAAGTATGTTCTCACAAGATAGTTTTTGTTTCCGATCCATCTTTCTCGTTTTAAATTTTATATTTAATTATAATTTTAAGAAATTCTTCAATATATTATACTTGGAAACTGTTTTTTCCGAAAATACAGTTTAGTTTTCTAAAAATACCATCAAAAATTTAATTTTCTAAAAATACTACCATAAACACAAAAGTTGATTGTCAATAGTATAGAGATATTCTATAGGGTATAGATATTTTAGAAAGTAGTGTTAGTTTTAAAAATTGAAAACTTAGGTTTAGTTTTGTGGTATTTTTAGAAAATAGAACTATTAATAGTATTTGTGAAAAAAAAAACTTATTTTAATAGTATTTATGAGAATTGTTCTTATAATTTCGATATTGATACAATTTGCAGGGCGTGTAATTGGTGTGGAAAAGTGCTAGCAGATGAGACTGGAACGGCTGATGAATATAATCAACTTTTCCTTCGACTTCAAGCTTTACAAGACTTTGTTTCCGTTTCCAATGAGAGAACTAGACGTATCAAGAAACAATAAACTGTGTTTTTTTTTTTTTTTTTTGGTTATTAAATTTGTTGTGCTTATAAGGATATGAACATTTTTTTTTTTTTTGGAACACAATAAGTATATGAATATCTTCATATCCTTGTACATACATATATCTATTTTGGAAATTGTTAATATTTTTTTTTTTGTATAGATTTCCTTTTTACATTAGTATTTCTTTGTGTATTATAAATATAGATAAATTTGAAGGTCAAAAGAACCTTAATCTACTGTGCAGTAGATGAAATTTATTGTTTCAAACAAGTTCCCTACTTCATTCACCTAGTAATCTTGACGAAAAAATGTTTCCTTTTAATAGTTTTAGACAAATCTTTGAATACCAAATTTCAACACATATCAAAACAGAGGATCCAAGCAGAGCAAAAAGTAGGAAATAGTTATCTTTAGATTTCTATGTGAACTGTAAAATTTGTGGATATGTGTGTGGTTTCTCTAGCAAGGAAGAATTATGTTCAAATTGTGAATTAGGTTGTGACTGAGAAATTGCTTAACAAGTGGTACGGTCATTTCTCATCAGTAACATGTTTGGTGTTCTCTGGAGAGGATTTCTCATGCCTGCATTTTTTGACACTATACTTTGTGTTAAAAACTGGTGTTATGGTCTCCGAGACAGAGCCACTGGATAATGACTTTTGTCGAAAGAAACATTCCTCAATACTAGCAAGCTAGTGCCACTGGCACTGCCTCAAAGGAAGAGGTTTGAGGGCTTAATAAAGCCTCATTTTGCCGTGAACACATGGCCTCAAATGCAACATTCCTATTTAATTTTCTCAAGTCTGCTTTTAGAAGTTTCAGATTTTTATGAAACCGGTGAAAAGCAGAACGTGAGATGAACAAAGCTGTAGTTGCTGTCCAGACCTGAGCAATTGTCTCAAGGAAACGCGGATGATATTTACTCAGAACTGGAGGTCGTAGCTGAACTAATCATATGAAAAAGTGTAATACTTACTACCTTATTACAAACAAAGCCTTGAACACCGAAAGTCTAGAAAACGGTCTACCACTAAACAAAGGAACATGAAAGCCATATCGAGATGGAAATGTCATACACATAAACTAGAATTCATAGGTAAACTAAAAGCATTAGTAGTTCTCAAAACATTAAAAGAAAGTCTCAATTATCTCTCATGCATCTCTGCTTTGACCAGTTGCAAACTCCAAGTACAGAACCTTGTTCTCATCATCTTCATAACACATAAACGTTTGACGATTAGCAGAACCTTCTTTGAGATGTTGAATTGCTGCTTTGTACAAAGGAGACCACATCCTTATAATAGGCACTGAATGTAGAACCTGCATAGCTCGAAGCTGACTACAACTAAAGTCAGGATGACTCTCTATTAGTTGAATCGTACGCGAGAGAATCCGATTACGTGACTGCATACCATCCCTAATCACTTCTGCTAAACGTTGTCCTGCGTGTACAGCTCTTGGTCTTTTCCGATTAGCTCTTAGTCTGTTTGAAGACGAGGTAACACTAGAAGTTTCTTGACTAGGAAGAGGGGCATTTTGCCTTGATTCAGATGAATCATCAGAATCGTTTATAAGATCCTCAGTAGCCGCAAGTATCATGATGTCTTCTAAATCACTCCAGCCTTCAGCTCCACTTATAAGAACAGAATCATAGAGATGTTCCATTAAATTCATGTTTACCACTAGTTTATCTTTTACTCTTATAGCTCTAGGCCATTCCTGAAATCAACAAGAACATATATAACAAGATGCAGCAAGTAAATTACCAAATTAAAATACCAAATTAATTACAACCAAGATTATCTCCATCACAAAATCCTGTAAATGAACAACAAAGGCATAATAATTAAAGAAACGTATTTGACCACTCAGAATTCTCAAGTTTTTGTTTCGTTTTCAGAAATTTTCTTTAAAAACAGATGAAACTACATAGAAAGATTCGTGAACTTGCGGTAAGCTTCAATGAACTCTTCTTATCAAATCAAAATCAAAACACAACAAATCAAGTTTCAAGCAATCTTCCGTGAAAGTAAAATCAAACAACAACTAGACAAGACACAGTAACAAAACGAAGCCTCTTAGTCAATGTAGATCTTGTATAACAACAACAAATCAAGATTCGGACTCGTTGTTATAGATGAGTTTCAGAGCTACAAAACGAAGTTACAGTAGAGAGGAATCGAAGCTTACCTCTAATGGTCAATGTAGATCTTGTATCAGAGCTTCTTCGCCGAAAATCGGAGCTTCTTAGTCAGAAATCGACCGGAGCAGTATGGAGAGATCTAGGTCAAAATCAGAGCTTCTTATTTCGATTTATGGGTTCCCTTATGCCTTATCGATCCTAATAGGGTGGAAGAACCGAACCGAACCGAATAGAACCAAATAGAACCGAATAACCGAATACACATTTCAAATTCAGCTGGATTTTTAACATTTTTCGGATGACTTTATCCAACTGCTTCGTTAAACTGCGTCTAAACGAACATTATTTTTCATCTACTACACTCAGATGGACCATTCAGCTGAGGAAACGAACAGTAATACTTCATTAGATAGAGAATAATTGTTCATTTTGCTAGGTTTTTTTCAGGCATTCTATAGTATCAAATACATTCAAAATTCCTAAAATCTAGAACCTCGTCAAAATCAGAGCTTCTTATTTCAATTTATGGTCATTGGTCCGGTTTCTTCGGTTATAGAAAACAACAATCTTTATTCAATAAGATGAATGAAAGAAATAATCCGTGGATTCATACACAAAGTAATAAATTCAAGAACATAACCTACAAAAGCAACAATACTCTTTTAAGAAAGTACAATACAAATAATGGTGTTGTATGTTAATGGTTGCAAGAACAAGAAATCAACAATAGATATAAAATGCAAAAGCTAATGGGACAATTATAAGATTGAGTAAAAGAGAATATGATGCAGTGCTTGGTGCACCGCCTGTTCTGTTAGCCGAAGGACCCGACGCAAATCCTCCAGGACCAGACGCAAATCCTCCGGGTGATTCCGCACCTATCCAAATTCAAACATTAATTTCAAATTTTTAGTTAATGGTGGACAGAGTACCGAACCGAACCGAATCAAAACAAATCCAAAAAATTCAAACTCATTGAATATAAACTAAACTCGCAAAAAAAAAATCCAGACCAAACACATACAAAAATTTAACTTAATTCTTAAATAGATAAGAAAATAGTTAATTAAATTTTATTTTGAGGAGTTTTTTCTTCAACCAGAATAAACCAAAATCTAAATGCAAAATGAAGTAGATGGTTTACCTGAAAACGGTCCAGGAGCAAAGGCTGGGGAGGCTCCCTCGTTGCCCATAGCTATAGGTGCTCCAACTGGAATTCCAAACACTGGTAACAACAGAAAATTAATTATAACTCTTTTTAAAAATCATTTTTGAGTCACCCATCTTGTACATTTATAAAGTTGTGGGCTAAATTTATATTTCAGTAACTTCAACACAAAAAAGGAATATAAAATAAGACAGAAAGAAGAAAACATGTGATACTTTTTGGGCAACCGACAAAAGTACTAAATGTGCGAGTAGTTGAGAAGTAACTAGTAAGGATCAGTGGATGGTTCGGCCATTAGAAGAAAAATATCACATTTTCTATTAATTACTGTTTTTAATCAAATCATTTTTTTTACATCAATCAAATTCTAACATTAGTAAGACAATGCAGTGATTCATCATAGAATTCGACTCTCATTTCTCAAGTTCTGTAGAATTATCTATTCAAAATATTTTATTTTCCTGTTAATTCCACTGATATCAAACTAACTATTTATATGAAATAAAAATCATATATCAATTAACATATAGTATAATGCATCTTTTATTTGGAATTTCAGTAAATAAAAGGACATCATAATATAGAATAAAACATTCCATGCTTTTGAAAAATTCATTAAATATTTGTCAAAGAAGTTCTCATAGACTCAATATATTAGCTACTTATTTCAAAATCTTTTCGTTATTAATATACGAGTTTTTTTCATTTATGTCTTGAATATCCATCGATTAGTAGTCCTATAACTATATTTGCATGTAAGCTTATTGATTTAACAACTACCACGAATTCCATAAACAAATGAAGGGTTGAGATATATACGTGAACAAAGTGATGGATCCGGAGTAACGAGGCGGCAAACTCCGGGAAGTTTAAGGGCCTTTGCCTTATCAACCTTGACTCCAAGCTGAGCCTCTATGTCTCCGGTGAGGAGGTAACATAGGCATTGAGGCGCGCTATCTAGAAGCCCCGCCAGCGACGGACAACATGTCTTGTCCGGCTTGGCCGCACCTCCACCATCTCCAACCATAACGTACGAGAGACATCCCGTCATGTTCATTAGGTTGGTCATGCAGTCTTGACCTCCCGAGGCCGACGGTCCTGACGATGGAGATATATCCATTTGTGCTGACACATGTCCTGTTAATGAAGCTGCGATCAGTAAACCGGCGATTACTAAAACGTTAGACATTGTTTTTGGCATTGAGTTGATGAGAGAAAGAATTGTGAGTATAAATCTTGTGAGCGGAAACAAAGCTATATTAAAGGATTTTGTTTAGTTAGTTGCCATTAATGTGTGTGTTTATAACTACCACCTACCCTCTCTTTTAAATTTTTCATATTTTAAAGTTTCTTTATATATATTCCCTCAAATGCTGTGGTGGCCAAATCAAATCAATCGAATAAATTGTGTGTTGGAAAGTGTATACGAATTTTGTGATAGTATACTATTAAAGCTATCACAATTAAACCATGACAGTCTCTTCTTTTTTTTTTCCTTCTAAATTCAACCAGGTGAAACATTACAGATCTAGCAGAAAAAAATCCCCAGCGACAAAAGCTCAAAACAGAGAGTCATCAACAGCCACAAATATTACATCAAAATAAAGTATCAAACAACAAATGGTACATCCGTACATGCAAGGAAATAAAACATACTTCTAATATATGTAAAATGTTAGGGTGAACGTTTCGGTTCTTCTTCTCGAGTGGGTTCAATCTATAATTGGTTCGTTAGGTTCAATTTTAAAGTATTGCTATTATTACTGAAGTAGAATTAAAACTTTAGTTGGTTCGGTTAGATAATCAAATGGAGAAAAATCATATCAGAATTGGACCCAAAAATGTAAGTAACAAATATATATTATTTTAAAATTAATTTTCTATTACTAAAAATATATCTAGCGTAAATGTTAAATCTAGAAAGTTAAATTTGGATTAGACATGGGTAAGAATCATAAGATAATGATTCATGACTGATTTTTAAATGAGTATTTGGTTTTTGTATTATGCTATAAAACTTATTTAAGTATCCAATCAAGATTTAAGTAATTATTTTTACTTTTCTATAAACTAAGAAGATTAATTCCTTCTTAACAATTTCTATTTTCTTTGAGAGAAAAATTTTAATTTTCATAAAATCAGAAATTAAAATTTAAAAAATAAAAAAATAAAACAATAAAGTCTAAGAAAATCTAGATCAAAGCCTAAATATAATTTCCATCTTCATGTGTTACCGACCTTGGTGTATTGACTATTGAGTAGGCAGTTGATGCATCGGAAAGCGTTTGAATGCATTAAAGAGACACCACATGTTATTTTATTTTTTTGTTAAAGGAGACCACATGATATGCGAATATGATAAGACAAATACGGAGTATGAAATATATTACCAAATTTTTCAAAACGACATGATTTTACTTTATAAATATAGTTACAAATGTGACTATATGAAGATAGTATCAAACTTTAGGTGTAGATGTAATAAATGAAGCCACCATTCTCTTACCGAATTAGATAAGCAACCACATGGCTGTCTTCATAACTTCCAGCTGTTTTGGTCTTCACGTTCTTAACGTTATTTTTTTGTGGTTCTCAATTAATACCTCTTTCTTATAGTTTAAATAAAATGTTTTCTTTCTTTACTTTTCTTAACAATGATGAGAAACAAAACGACAGTGAGTTAAACCAAATATTTCATTCAAAAAATAAAATTAATCAAAATATAACAATTAGTAAACATAAACTTTGGAAATGACACATGGATTTTCTACTTTATTGCATTCTAATGCTCAATTGATCTTCCAGTACACTCGAACTCATGTTTTCACGGATTGGAGTCGAACATAAAAGCATAAAGAAACGCGATAAACCACAATCAATTTACAAATTCCCTTAAGCCATGATATGTGACTTGGAGTATTAGAGGAGGCATAAGAAATCCAATATATTGTCTCAAAGTCCATGTAACTAGGGTTCTTAATAAGATTATGACTGATATAAATAGTTTTGTAATGAGAACTTAGATGTAACCTTGAGAGTTGTATTGAGACAACTCTCCTTCATCACATTTATGAAATATTGTGGATGTAACCTTGAGAGTTGTATTGAGACAACTCTCCTTCATCATATTTATGAAATATTAATCTACAATTTCTTTGTTCTTGGTGAAAATCTAAGCTCTTCCCCTTCTCTTTACATTTTTGCATAATAAAGCTCAATGAGCTATTTAATATATTTCCTATTTCATTAGCTTCAATAAATCCTTTTTTGGATTATCTCACATGGAGTACATCTCGGCGGGATGCAACAATCTCCAACGAATCCACTATCTCACTGGAGTTCTGTTACAAGATCGGAGCTACATCACTCTCACGATGAAGATGAAGCGAAGCAAGAAGAAGAGTAACAAAACAGCTCATGATTCTCTCTTTTATTACTACTAACCCCTCTCAATCTAATCTTATTTAATTAATCAAAGTAACAGCCCAAACCTGAAACAAATACTAAGGACATCCTTAAAGGGAGATCAGTTAGGGGTGTGCTTAGAGTAAAAAAATTAATAAAA
>OVAQ01001180.1:0-14023 GCA_900406345.1 Erysimum cheiri | reverse complement strand
AGAGAGAGAGAGAGTTAGCTTAATCCATTAAAAGGGTTTTCGGAAAGGTCAAACCTTTTTGATTATGAGTAAAAATGGTACATTGTAATTTGCAAGAGACAGAGAAGAGAGAGAGAGAGAGAGAAGAAGCCCATTTTCATAGGGGAAGAAAGGCGCGTGCTTTGCCGTTTTTCTGGTGAGGATTTGTATATTGAAGAGCTTTGCGACTTTTTGTTGACTAAAAAAAACAGAACAGCTTTGTGACTTATTAGGAAACTAAAATCTTTACATATTCAAAATTATTTATTTATTAATTTTTTCTCCAATAATTTGTACACATTACACACTAAACATTTTTCTTTGTCGACCAACTCATTGTATTAGAGCCAGAAACTAAATTCTATTTACGATACACCTCGTGAGGTAGTATTGTTTCCGATTTTTTATTCCACATTAAACAGTTTTCAATAACTATGAATTTTTTACCAAAAAAGAACTATAAATTAACAATTTATTTTTACGTCGAACTAGTAGTACTAAATTTTTTAAATAACTTTCACTAATACTGTTTTGAAGATTACTTCCAACACAAAAAAAAAATTAAAAACCCATCTTTATTTTCTAGTGGACAAAACATTATCATTTATAATAGTAATTTGGAATAATACTTTATATACATTTTATGTATGGGATCGAAATATAGTTCATACAAATTAAAACCAGACAATGTTTTTTTCAACAATCAGACAATGTTTTCTTTCTAACTTTAGAAAGAAAAATGAAAAGAGCTGGTTTTCTTACTTTGAAATTGTTAAATAAATTTTCTATTTCCGACAAATAAATTATGAACGGCATGGCTGATGGCTTTTGGCTTTTGACATAATTAAGGGAGTTTAAAATTAATTAAATATCTCTTTTTATTTTATTTTATGTCAACCAGTTATCATTCATTTCTTCCAGCGAATTTACAATAAACTGTATTTAAATTTTGATATATGGACCGACCGACCATCATGAATGAGCCCAAGCTTCCAGCTCCCATATTTAAATTGACTTTATAATATACTCATTAATGATAAGACTATTCATTTTCGTTTTATTAAGGATATGGTGTGTTATTTTGTTGAGTAAAAACAATATTGTTGCAAAATCTAATAGTTTAAATTTCTCAAATTTGGAAGAAAAAAAAATCTCTGAACTAAGAAAAGTAATCAAANCCGACCGACCATCATGAATGAGCCCAAGCTTCCAGCTCCCATCTCATTAATGATAAGACTATTCATTTTCGTTTTATTAAAGATATGGTGCGTTATTTTGTTGAGTAAAAAAAACAATATTGTTGCAAAATCTAATAGTTTAAATTTCTCAAATTTGGAAGAAAAAAAAATCTCTGAACTAAGAAAAGTAATCAAAGATGTTTTCTACCTTTACGCTATTAAATGCATACGAACACTAATCAATACAAAAGGGTTAACTGAAGTTTGGGCGTAAAATGGATCGACTTACACGGGCTCATACTTATATAATAAACATTATTAGGCCCAACTAAGGCCCATATTAAATGTTTTAATTTTCTCAACAGTGCCGATNGTTAACTGAAGTTTGGGCGTAAAATGGATCGACTTACACGGGGCTCATACTTATATAATAAACATTATTAGGCCCAACTAAGGCCCATATTAAATGTTTTAATTTTCTCAACAGTTCATTTTCCATGCCTACTCTACTCCTCCTACTGGTGCGGCCGACCGCCGACGGCTGAGNGTTTTCTACCTTTACGCTATTAAATGCATACGAACACTAATCAATACAAAAGGGTTAACTGAAGTTTGGGCGTAAAATGGATCGACTTACACGGGGCTCATACTTATATAATAAACATTATTAGGCCCAACTAAGGCCCATATTAAATGTTTTAATTTTCTCAACAGTTCATTTTCCATGCCTACTCTACTCCTCCTACTGGTGCGGCCGACCGCCGACGGCTGAGAATTTGCTTCTCCAACCCCATCTGCTCTTAGGAAAGAGACAGTATAGGTCCTCACGACTTTAATGGATATGTGATGTTTTGGATTTTTACGCAAAAAAAAATCATCTCTACTGGTCAAGTCTGGACCCAAAGCAGAGTATATATGGGTCCTGATACAGTGATAGGTGAGAAACATCCATTTATCATCCATTTTTCAACTTGAGCTAACTCTCCATGAAGTTGCAGTTTATCAATCAAATATTAATTTATAAATCATGGCATTATATTTCAAGAGTAAACAAAATTTCCTTCTTACATTTCATCTAAAGGGGATTTGTCACTAACATGTAGCTCATACCTCTTTTAGACCATTCTACACAATATCATACATTTATGTACATGTAAAGATTGATTATATATATTTAGTTTAAGATTCTTTGTCGGGGAAGGTCCATGTTTTCAGATGTTGCTTCTCACTCAAGTTGTTTTAAATATAAACCACACAAGCTTCCACATTGTTTGTTTAAGATAAACTAGATTCACTTTTTGTTTCTCCCAATACGTTGACTTTTTTAGTTTCTTCCAGATTTTGATCCATCTCGGTTCTTGCAAATTTCTCTATCTCTCTCAGAATTTTTGCAGTTTGAAAAAGAATCGCTGATCTCATCTTGCTAGAATCCAAGAACTTCTTCTTTTTGTTGCAGTTGTATATTCTTTTATCAAACTTAAAGTTCATTGGATTCTTGGTTGATAAGTTTCAGCATATGGCTACTGGTAACAATGGAAAAAGCACAATTTCAGTTACAAGGAGGAGTTACCAAGTCGTGATAGCAGCGACAAGAGACATGGGTCTTGGTATGGATATGAAACTTCCTTGGGATCTACCTACAGATTTTCAATTTTTCCAAGATGTAACAACTATGACATCTGATCCTCATAAGAGGAATGCGACTATCATGGGACGAAAAACATGGGACTCTACTCCTCTCCATATCCGTCCCCTTCCTGGTCGGCTCAATATTGTTCTGACAAAGTCTAGCTGTCTCAACATTGCAACTGATGAGAATGTATTGGTGTGTAGTAGCATGGAATCGGCTCTTCAACTTTTGGCCACCGCTCCTTATTCCTTGTCCATTGAGAAGGTTTTTGTCATAGGAGGCGGCGAGTTGTTAAGGTTTTGCATCATCCTCTGTCTTAAATGCAGTTTCTAATTCGATGTTTACATACGTGGTTTTTGTTCTTTTTCGAAAACACTTGATAGTACTATTGTTGGAGTTCTTTTGAGGCCTTAAGTTAGATAGATAATTAACGTTTCGCACTGTGAGAAAGATTGGTATATTTGGTACAAAGTACGGAACAAAAATACTGGTTTAGTCAAGATATCCTCTGTTTCTTCTGATGATTGTCTGTGGTTTCTGTATAGGCACTATATGAATGCACCCAGCTGTGATGCTATCCATCTAACCGAAATTGATACAAGCGTACCATGCGATGCATTTGCACCGAGGGTGGATACTTCTCTGTACCGTCCATGGTACTCATCATTTCCAATTGTGGGAAATGGAATCCGGTATAGCTTCAACACTTATGTCCGAAGAAAAGATCCAATTGTTGGTTCGGGTGAAAAGAAAAGTGTTTCTGGGTCAGATTTCAAGCACTACTCGTTCTTGCCTAGGATGGTTTTCGAGAGGCATGAGGAGTTTGGTTACTTGAATCTTGTTCAAAACATTATATCTAGTGGGGACATGAATGACGATAGCACTCTTTCAAAATTTGGCTGCCAGGTGATTTGTTCTTCATCTTTGTTGGTATCTTTCTCCTTTAGTTGAGCTAACATGTGTTTGTAATTGACCTGTGAATTCGCTGTTTCGGTTCATTTGCAGATGCGGTTCAATCTGCGCAAAACTTTCCCGCTTCTCACAACTAAGGCATGTCTTCTTTATCCCATACCCTTACTGTGGTGTCAGCTTCAATCAAAACCATTCCTTTTCTTCTCGTCATCTTCTTTTATTCGTTTCATTTTTCAAGGAGGAGTTCACCTTTATTTCATCATGTAGAGATTAATTTTGGATCCGTTTTTGTACCCGCTGTCTTGCAGAAAGTATTCTGGCAAGGCGTTGTAGAGGAAATCCTTCAACTTATCAGTGGTTCAATCAATCCCAAGGTAAAACCATAAGAAGAGACATGTGCTACTACATCGTGAAGGACAATGATGATCATGCCCGCCTATGTTTGTGTTCAAGATTACATTTTCTTGATATAACATATTATATCTCATAACGTTTATTCAGGAAAAGGATACAAGTCATATATGGGACAGCGATGAGGCTAGAGAATATCTTGACAGGCAAGCATAGAATTGAGGATTTAGAAAGTAGTTTAACTGAAACCAGACTCACACTGATGTTTGTGTTCCAGTTTCGGAGCGAATGCCTCAGAAGAAGATGGAGACCACTCACTCTTGTATGGACTCCACTGGAGGCATTCTGATGCTAGGTTTGTGTTAATCCCATCTTTAGATGATTTTGTTCATAAGTTTTGCTACTTTGACTGATTGGTTTTACATTTTCCAGCCAAGAATTTAGCCAGCTCTCTGATGTTATAAACAAGATAAAGAACAATCCTCACGATCAACCAATCATGCTTTCGGCTTGTAATCCCATAGATTTCAAGTTATCGGTATCTCCTTGTCAGACGTTCGCACAGGTTAGCACGCTTTACATCTCTGTTTCTCCTCATCTTAAAACTTGTTACAATTACATTGTAAATCATTTCAACATAAACAAATCCAAAATGATTTGGTTTTTGGTTGTATTTGTCAGTTCTATGTAGCAAATGGTGAGCTTTCCTGTCAAATCTACCAGAACTCAACTGAAGCGAGTCTCGGGATTCCTTTCAGTATTGCTGCATACTCTCTTTTGACATGCATCATCGCTCATGTTTGCGGTATGTATACATTTTATCAGATCATAAAAACTAAAACCATGGTATATTAGAGAATTGCCCATCTTTAAGTATGGAATAAAAGACTTGAAACATTTTGTGCGGTTTCTTGTGTTGACAGATCTTGTAGCTGGTGATTTCATCCATGTGATTGGACAAGTCCGTGTTAATAAAGCTCATGTCATGGCTATACAAAAACATCTTCAAATCTCCCCAAAACCCTTCCCAGTTAGTACTATAATAACTTGTTCATATATATATATATATATCCATTGTTTTGTTAATTTCAGGAAACAATTTTCAGTTTTTCTATCTCTCCAATGTCTTAACGGTAAACAAACAGATTTTGAAAATCAACCCTGAGACAAAGAAGATGGATAACTTTGAGGCATCTGATTTGGAACTCCTGGGAATATGAGCTGCTTCACAAAGAGACATGAACAACAACGACTCTTCTTATACTTCTCATTCTTGATTGCTTCTTCTTCATTACGCTTACATATTTTTACAGACGATAAAATTCATTATTCATTACAACAAAATATACAGAAAACTTATTATACTTGATAATTTATAAGATGAACAAAATTATACAAAGAAACAAAAAAAGAAAAGCTAAAACAACATTTTATGCTCGGGCTTCACGAAATATTTTTGCCCGTATATATATATATACAAACACACACAAATATATATATGTGAATGTTATTGCATAAACTGAAGTTTTTCTTTTTCTTTTCTTTGGTTTTTAGTAGTATTTTATATTTTAGACAATACAAAAGTCTTCGTCCTTTTGGTTTCTCCTCTGTCTCGCAATGAAAGACTCGATCTTGTACCGGAGTTCATCATCAGAAACAACAGCAGATCTCTCTGTCTCCGATCTCTTCAATTTTCCACAAGAACTCTTCTTCGAGCCCTCGAGATTCTCCGATTGACTCCTTTCGTAACTCTTCATTGGGCTTTCATGATTTTGAGCGACGATTTGTCTGTGTCTCTTCACAATTATGTCCCCACTGCTCTGCTTGGCACTGTTCCCAGTCTTTTTCTGTTTCTCTCTCTTATCTTCAGTGCTCTGTTTTGCCCTGTTCTCCGACATGCTCTGCTTTGCTCTGCTCTGTCTCTTATCTTCGCTGCTCTGTTTTGCTCTGTTTTCTTCAATGCTCTGTCTCTTATCTCCTCTTGAGCTCTCTCGAACAAAATCGTCGTAAAAATCATTTCTGTTTCTCCTTGCATCAGGTTCTTGATTCACAAAGAAACCACACTTGGCGACTAGAGCGATGACTATCGCATTCCCCAATATGAAAGCAAGGTGACGGTTGATGAGAAAAACCGCAAGACCAGAGCCCTCGAACGTGACCACTAGTTGGTAACATAGCTTGGCTACTGTAACCATAACTACAGTTACCTCGATCATCCGATAGAACAAATCTAAGAGTATTTGTGCCCGAGACTTCTTCACAATAACCTTCATCTTTCTTGGTTTAGCCTTCTGGTTACTAAGTGAATCCATTGGCGTTGAAGAGAAATCGTATTTGAAGATCAAACAAAGATGTTGTAGAGGAAACGAGATTTGATTTTCAGTTTATGGAGCAAAAAAACAGAGAAAGCAAAGGAGAGTGTGATTCTGTGTGTTTTTCTCTTTGTTCTCGTGTGTGTGTTTTTAGCTTGAGAGAATGTAAATTTGCAATGTGAGTATTTATAAAGGGTCACAGCTGAGTGCATTTGCTTTCTTTTTTCACGGAACCATCTTTTTTTCTTTTCTTTTTGAATTGAATTAAAGTTATTTTGTTCTTATTTTTAGAAAAAAGTTAAGTGATCTTTCACCATCGCTTAATGAATCACTAAACTGAAACCCAACAAAAATCATAGTCTTGTGTCCTATTATTTTCAATTGACTCCATCGCCATGTTGTGTTTTTAACATTGTATTTACGTTGTAAAAATATGATATTTTTTCATCAAATAATAAAATCATAATAGTTGCAAAATTGTAAATGTAAACAACCAGGCCAAAAGCTAAAACCAAATTAAACTTGTAATGTTTTGGTGATTTATATTCACAAGTTTGACAATGAAACTTTAAAAGAATCTTTGTTGAACAAAGATCTAGTTTAAAACAAGAATTAGCTCTTTCACTCAATTTTTTGGCAGAAAAAAACAGATGATGAGAAGCTAATGATTTGATTTTCAACCGAATTGTGTTTTGAAAATAAATGTATAGTTAATTAGTATACTAAGTTTAATAGGTAATTCAAAATTGTGGTTCACTGTCTTATAGTATGCCAATCAAACAAGTAACATATGTATTTGCTTTCTTATATAATACTATTTGATCATAGAAAGTGTGCAAGTTCCTAAAGGATTTGTTAGTTAAAAAGCCATGCCTCACTTGTCAAACAAGGTAATACAATCTATTCTTATAAATATTAACTCTATAAGTAGTCATATTATATATAAGCAACAAGATGAAATAATTTTAACTATGGAAACAGTAAACATACACTCTTGGTCACAAACGGTTGCATATAATAATACCACAAATTTATCAAATCATTATAAGTTATGACTCAAAATTTTCTATATATATAGATGCAAGGGAGAAGTGAATATTAAGGACGTTTAACTTGCTGTTCGTCCATCTATAACTTTAAATGTAATACTTGATCATATAAGATTAATAATAATCAAAACCCTTTTATGCCCTTAATTCTAAAATCACTATATAATTTCTAAAATTTTGTATATACCCTTTCCTTTTTTTAATTCATAAGATCTAAAACATATATTCTATTAGACATATCTTACAAGGAAATTTTTTTTTTTTTTTAATATTTCTTGTTTCTATATCGATACATGCTTTTTTTATATATAACTAATTCCTTTTATTATCTTTTTTTTACACGTTTAAAACAATGAGGTAATGGTATTTTTGCTTTTGGTAATATTCAACATTCATTGTGCACTTTATATGTTTGACAATATAAATTATTATATGAACGATCGATCCGGAATTTGTTTGAGAAAGAGTGAACAGTATGAATATGTTTGAGGAAACCAAAATTATATAACAAACCAAAATGAATGTTTAATGGCCAAAATCGATGAACTAATGCTAAAATCGATTTTAATTAGGTTCTAAATTAATTAGAATACGTATTCTAAAAATTTTAGAATGTAATCTAAACAATAAATACGAAATCTTAACCGTATATTCAGTTTTTTTTTTTTATGGAATTTCAGATTCAACATAATATATATTCTGATTTTTCGTAGAACATATATTCTAATTTTCGTAGATCAATAACAAAATAGTGGAATACATGTTCTAAATCTCGTAGAACGTGGAATACATATTCTAAATTCCGTAGAACATAGGATAAACCGTAGAATTCATCTTCTAAATTTTTTAGAACAAGAGTAATGTGTAGAATACATGTTCTAATTTTTTTAGAATTGTTGACATCGTCAATTCTAAATGTTTTAGAACAGAAATCAATTCTAAAACTCGTAGAACATTTACAAAAGCTAGAATATATGATCTAAAAATTTTAGAACAAACAAACAGCGTAGATTATGTATTCTACACTTTTTAGAACAAATTTTATCTTCAAAAAAATGCATCATATTGTAACTATTTTCAAAATCTTTCTTCTTCAAAGTTTCTTATTTATTATTTGTTTATGTGTTCTTCATATTTTTTTTTAAAAAATGTGATTTTATATGATAGTAGGGATGTATTAGTCATAAGTGACAATTTATAAATTAAGGTATAAATGGACAAAGTTTTTAGTAAACATCATTTATAATCAAATATCTCTAGATGCAAACTCAATAGATACTTCCGTATATCTGTGGGATATTTCTCACTAAAAGTTAGTATAATTAAAATTAGTTATCACATTGTTTGTTTCATTGGTGAATTCGCCCATTCGTAATTATTTTACTCGACTCATAAAGCCGCCCACCATTAGTTTTATATGTCCATTTGATATTTTCTTGATTTCAATCACAATGAATTAATCTCTTTAAATAATGTGTATCACCATATTCAAATAAACTTTGTTGCAAAAGTTTTAAGGACTCGAATGATTGGTACAAAGTATGCCTATCGTGTCAAATTAAGATACTGTGGGATATAATATAGTATGTTAGAATTGCACATTATGAAATTTATAAAATCTATACCATCCTTCTCACTTCCACTTAAAACATGCTACCTTCTCCATATTTTAATTCATAATTTTAAAACCTTTGCTTCTTCACTAAGAGATTGAGAATGGCTTATACTTCCACAACTTCTCTTTGTTAGTGTGTTTCTTTATGTCTTGTCTCTTTCTAACCAAAAGTATGTATATGTGGTTTCGTTTCAAGTTCAATTTTTGTTATTGGATACACTTTGAACAAAAAAGTTTAAGGTCCACCTCTTTTTTCTTAAATAGACATCTTCATAATTGCTCAACGTGTCATTCGATGCTTCAACCAACATAATGCAAATTAATTATGAAGTATTTATGTCTACAAGTTTTAAGATATTAATACACTTATCCTCTTATCCATAAATAAATAGTCTGCGTCTTATTTCATAGTCCTAATTGATTTGGTATAAGTCCAAACAATATATTTAACCTGATCCTGAAGTTTACAACTAAATACATACTAGTTCGTGAAGACTGATATGATCACTTACAAATGCCTAGTTCTATTCGTGTACTCTCTGTTAGTTTTTCTTTTTTTCCTTTTTGGTTTGACAAATTCTATGGGAATTTGTTTTATACAACTGTAATTTCAGTACACATTTGTTTAATACATATGTTTTACTTACATAACATTAAGTTTTTTTTAAGAAAAATTTCAGTGTGCTTCAGATTTAGTTTTACAACTGGATATTAATATAATAAACCATTTCAACAGAATTAAATGTTTGATCCATCCTCACTACAAAAAACATAACTATAAAACTAAAAGCTTATCCGGAACTCAGCCACAAAATGCAAAACACATATGCTTTTTAAAAATATCACGCCAATTATATAAAACACTTTACGTATTACAAATACTATCGGTATCGTTTTTTGAGTTATTTACAGAGATATGATTGGACCTTATGAGACACAAGAAAATACTTTCTTTTACAATATAAACTGTAGGAATATTGTAAGGACGCTTCCTTTTATATTTGAAGTTCTTGGACTAAGATTTATAGATATTGTGGAGCTTTACTCGCACATGAATTTAATTAGTTGATGAAATTATTGCTCTCTGCTATTCTAAAACCATCCTCATCGCTACAACACATGGTGTGTTTTTAAGAGTTTTAAAATAATAAAAATGTTGAATAGTGGGTACAACTGTTTTTAAGAAATAGAAAATTGGTCTCCTACAAGAACTGTTGAATAGTGTGTTCTTAAGTGTAGACCATTATTTTAATATTTTAATTTCCCTAAGACCACTACAATTGATGTCGCCTTAAGGATGCCCTAAGAAGAAACGGTATCCTTAACCAAAAACAAATTTTATATAATTCATCAGATAAATTTGGCCCCTTTTCTGGTGGCAAATCTATAAAAGAACCAGAATCTGAGTTTCATAATTTATATATGGCTTTATTATATCGCAATATATAATTAATTCTCAAGTTGATCATAGAGATTAATTTTAAATTTGTACACATGTATCTTTTTGCATGCATTTTATAACATTTATTTCCTCCCTCGCATGTGAGTGCATGCTGATTCAGTGTCACTAACTCACTAAGCTTATTTATCAAGGTCACTAAACTGTAAAATTGCCTGTACTATACCAAAAATCTTTGATAAGAAAAATATTATACCAAAAAAGACAAACAGTTTCCACTTTCAATAAAAGAAACATAAAATTATGACAAGTTACATTTACTTTGTTCATCCAGACTAGCCGTTGGCATTCGGATTTTTGGATCGGATCGGATCGGATATTTCGGGTTTTGGATTTTTCGGATATGAGAATTTATTATCCGTTCGGGTTTTATAATTTTTCGGATCGGATTCGGATCGGATATTTTCGGATTCGGATCGGTTTTAAAATTTTATAGAAAATCTGAAATTAAACCGAAACTTAATTTATTCAGTTTCTGATTCGGGTTTATGTCTGAATTATACCATAAACCCGAATTATCCGGTTTGGATCCGATCGAATCCGAAATAATCAAACAATGCAAAAGTTCGAATTCAAGTTAAAACTTCAAAGGTAGAGTATTCAAACCATAAAACACGACATAATGTGTATTGTGTAATACTAACCGGATATCCGTTCGGATTTCGGATATAATCCGATCTGATCCGAAATCTGAAACACACCTTACATAGAATCTGATCGGGTTTTAGAGAGTATCTGAATCCGTTTTATTTCGGATTTTTTGGATCGGATCGGATTTCTCGGATCCGGATTATATGCCCAGGGCTAATCCAGACATTATTCATGCAAAGGAGAAAGTAGTTTTTTTTTTTTTAACGGCAAATAATATATTATATCACAACGAGTTTAGACAATACAGAAACAAATCAAATACAACCATTATCGCAAATATAGGAAATTGAACACAATTTCGATGAAAGAGTGGAAGTGACCCTACTTTCCAATCGGAAGCTGACGTGACAAAAGTTTGACTTAAAATAAAAANTGCCGGAATCGAACCAGCGACCTAAAGATTTGCTGTCACAGACTACAGTCTTCCGCTCTACCAACTGAGCTAAGGTCGGTTTGCTATCTGGACGATAACAAACAAATATAATCTCAAACATAAAAAAGGTTACTAACATTTTGGGCCTATAATATACTAAGATATCTATTTGTCTTAGACGTGAAGGCAAAGCCCATCAAGAAAAATCAGGCCTCTTAACGCTCAGAACTCAGAAACCCTAATATATATATCAAACAACAAAACCAATTCTCACTGTCGTCTCCGTGAGCATCGTCTTTCGTCTCTTCTCTCTCTACTCGCCGATTGTTACTCCGTCTCCGTCGACAACATCATGGTTACACTCTCTTTCTCTATCTGTCGATCTGTATTGCTTTGATTCTCTTCGAGAGAGTATCTAATTTGAAATGTTCTGTGTGTATTCAGGCGCCAAAGAAGGATAAGGTTCCACCGCCGTCATCAAAGCCGGCGAAATCCGGAGGTGGAAAACAGAAGAAGAAGGTTCGTTTCCTCCATTATCGATTATTCCGTCTTTATACGATACAATCAATGTAATCTACTTGTGTAGCGACTGTTAATGTTGATTTAAGAAGAAGGAAGTGCTTCAATTCTCTGATTATGTCTAGAGTCTTGAGAAATGATTAGGTTTTGTCTCTTGGAAGATTGATCTATCTTATTTGGGGGTTAATTATGTATTAGCTGGAGATCTAGGTAGATTTGGTTATCTGCTTGCACTGATTTTTTTCATACAAATCTAGAAATTTGAGTCGCTGTGATTCATTTCTCGAAAGAGTTTGATTTAATTCAGCTTTGGTTATGTAGACATTGTTTTGTTTTGTGTTTGATGTTGCATTTTTCATGAATTTGGTGCTTTAATTGGTCTTTTTTTCTTCAATGAACGTTTGTTTAAACAAAAACAGAAGTGGAGCAAGGGAAAGCAAAAGGAGAAGGTGAACAACATGGTGTTGTTTGATCAAGGCACTTATGACAAGCTTCTCACTGAAGCACCCAAGTTTAAGCTCATTACTCCATCAATTCTATCTGACCGTATGAGGGTATATATATTTATCTCCTACTGCTTCTTCAATTTAACATGATTCAAAATGTTATTTAAAGATCGCATTTCACACGTAAATGTTAAGAATTTGCTGCTTTTAGTGCCCAACTTATCTGATGATTCCTAATTTTCCTTGTGAATGATAGTTAGTCTCTGACATTGTTGTGGTCTGAATTGTTGAAAAACAGATTAATGGGTCTCTTGCAAGGAGGGCGATCAGGGAGCTAATGGCCAAAGGTTTGATCAGGATGGTCTCTGCTCACTCGAGCCAACAGATCTACACTCGTGCCACCAACACCTAGAAAGCTTGGCTTTTCAATGGTTTGGTTTCTCAAATCACCTCTCGGGTTTTGACTTTTGATGTATACATTAATCATCAGAGCTCTTATAGTTCTTTTTTGGTTTCATGTACTCCTTTGTACTCCAGAAACTCTTTAGAATGTTGTTTTGAAATCTTTATGTCTACTTAAATTGGAGTTGATTTCTATTTTTGACCTCTCAGTCATCTAAAGTTCATTGAGTTATCTAATTCGATTTTTGTTTTCTTGCAAGAGTTTTGTTGTCTTGCAATGCTATAAGTCAAATTTTTTTTTTTTTTCTACTGGTCGAGAGCTAATAATAACGTTGGATCAATATACTTTTGGTTTTCTTCAGGAGAAAATGTGCTTAAAATTTTAAAGGTTAAAACATTGATTTGTACTAATTTGGTTCCTCTACTTTCATCCGGTGTAAGATTTGGTCCTTTGGAGTTAAAAGCTGTAATGGATGCCACCAGAAACGGTTGCAAATTGCGCTGACAAATCCGGATGCTTCATTGTTTAAGCAGGAAAAAGGGTACTTTAAGGGACTTTTGAGTCATACAAATGGTTTTTATGACAATTGTGCGGCCGTAAATTTTCATAATTCATCCAATAGAAAAATGATACCTACATATTAAGCGTTAATCAAAAACTTGGCTACTTTTTAATCATACAAACGGAAATAAGCGTCCCTTTTCTCACACATGACATAACACATGAAAGCCGTTTGAGATATTTATTGTACCCTTCTCTAAAACCTTAGCCGTCGAAAATAATTAATTTTGTATTAGAAAAAGTTATCACTTATTGACGAAGTTGTAATAATGAGTATAATTCGTGAAGTGATTTTGGTCTAGTGGCAAATCCACAGAAGACAGACACTATCACACCAGGGATCGNCAAAATTTGGGGAAATTGGGGAAAGGGGGGGGTGTTTGGGCCCAAAAATTGAAAAAAAAAAAAAAAAAAAAAAAAAAAGTATAATTCGAAGTTATAAATTAGATATTATGCAAGTTGTAAAGGGGAAAAAAAATTCAATCATTGAGCAATTTTAATGTGCATTGCCTTTTTTTTTTTTTTTTTTTTCTTTTGTGTTTAACC
>OVAQ01001179.1:0-20271 GCA_900406345.1 Erysimum cheiri | reverse complement strand
ATGCATTTATAAATCAATGAACCAATAACGGCCCCTAAGTTTCTGTTTTTCAGTTTTTCTAAAGGGAAAAAACTCTGTTTTCTATTAATAATAATTTGCAAAAAGCTTCTTTTTATTTTTGGTTGACTTTTACAGTTTCTTCTCCGGTTCTTTCTCCTTGACTTATTATATATTTTTTTCATAGTCTAATGTTGTTAGTGATACTTGTAAAAATCATGATCAAAGTGTCACTTAAGAGGTTTAAGGTTTTTGAACCAAAAAAAAAAAAAAGAGGTTTAAGGTTTTTAGATGAGACTTTTAAACTAAAAAATAATAAAAATAATGTAAATGAAGAGTTTGACATAAGAAATGGATTTTAACTAAGAAAATCTCTCCCCCTCTCTCTCTCTCCCTTCATTAATTTTTTTTAAGAACACATTAAAAGGTTCCACCATTGAATCAGATAAATTTAAAGTTTCTAGCAAAGTTTTTTAACATCAAATTTATTATACAATATTATCTAAGAATCCTATATAGGTTTCTCTTTTCATCTTGCTCTAAGGGTTGAAGAAATTAACGCTTTCTATGATCACCGGACCGGGAGGCAACTTGCCGTTAGGGTTTGCCCATCTATAGAGCCACAGACTCATCTTGACGACCACTAAAGCTGTAACAACACTCAATGCAACATCCCACATATTTTTCTTAATTTCTTAATTAGCGATTGGTAAACACTGATATGGAAGAAAACCAAATTATGTTTCTACCGTAAATCTGTTACAATGTATATCTTCAAAAAAAAAAAAAAATTGGTGGGATATATATATCTTCAAATTACAAAAATAACTATTAGACAATAATACAATACAAATATATAAAAGAAAATAGATAACTTGGAATGGAACTTTTCTACCATGTGAGAATTTGTCCGATCTAGTATTTGAGCCTAAAGTCCTTTTTCATTTTTGGCATTTTCTTTTGTAGTTCAATGAGATCTCATAGAGAAAACAAAACCTTGAAAATTAACTATTTTAGTATTTTTCAAGCAAAACGTTTTCCCTAATGATGGATGGTGTTGTTCAATATGTGTGAAAGATTGAACTTTGTAAGTGCCTTCTCTGGCTGAATTACATCGAACCTTTCCCTGACTCCATCAATCTTTTGCTGAATGTTTTTGCAATTGCGGCTTAGTTGTTTGTGAATGGAGAAGTAGTTCAGCGTCCACCAGAGAGACAGAGAAGGATAGTGGACTAGACTCAAAAGAGGATTGGATAAACCAAAGTACCATGACAGAACCAGAAACGTCCAACGGAGAGAGGGCATGCGTTGATTCTTATTCTCAAACTCTACGCTAATGAATCGTTTATTGAGCTCCGATGCCTTATTTTTTTTTTCTATAATTTTGCTCGACTCGAAGAATAATGTATATGATGCTTCTTTTGTGTGACATCGAATGTATCAATTATTTCTACAACAATTGATACTATTCAAATAAAAATATAATTTTTATTAATTTGTCGCTGGTCAATCTTTCTTCTTAAGAACGCTGTATTCTTAAGAGTAGAGAGATACTTGCTTTGAAAACACCCAAAAAAATTTAAATTGACCGAGTTCGTCTGTTGTACAATTTACGCAAGAGCTAATATTGTGACGAACAATACAAAAGTAATCGTCTCAAAATTCCCAACTAAAAGCAGTTTTAACCTTTTAACCAAACAAAAGAAAAAACTATAAATCTTCTTTCTAAAAAGCTCCTTTTGCGTTGTACACATCTATCTGCTGAGTCGATTCTACTGTAGGCTCTGAAGTTTAAGCTTCTTTCATAGTACAGACTAACCTAGGGAGACTTGAAAAACCATAATGAGATTTCTGTAATTTTATAAATTGGAGAGAATAAAGAGACCACCTAGTATTCTCTCCATCTTGGACTTGCGATTGGGAAGAACCCGGATGGTGATAAAGGGAACATGACCCCTGGCGATGGAGGTGGCAGAGAAGGACCTGGACCTGGACCTGGACCTGCACCGGGTCCAAGACTTCCTTGTTGAGCAATTTGTGAAAATGAGAAGTTTGGGGTAAGTGGTTGAGGATACTGAACTCCCGGTGATAGTAATGGGTAAGGTGATCTAGGAGAGAACATATTCGGGTAACCGGTAGGAGACGGTAGAAGAAACTGGGATGTAGGTGAGTGTAGTGGTCCAAAACTGTTATATCGAGGAGAAGGAAAACCACCATACATCTGATTGAACCTGGGAGAGGGCAGAGTGGGCGTGACAGGTACAGGACCATTGAACCGAGGGGAAGGAAGATTACGAGGCAATGGGCTAGGAACTAACCCCGGTGGTGGTAAATACTGATTAGGTTGTAGCGGGGAATGCATACTTATTCGAGGTTGTGATCCAGGCATCATATGTGGCTGAGGTTGAGGTTGGGATTGAAGCTGAGGTTGGGGTTGGGGTTGAGACTGAGCTGGCATATATGGTTGATGCTCTTGAGCTGGCATATATGGCCGCTGCTCTTGGGGTGGCATGTATGGCCGCTGCTCTTGAGCTGGCATGTATGGCCGATGCTCTTGAGCTGGCATGTATGGCCGATGCTCTTGAGCTGGCATATATGGCCGATGCTCTTGAGCTGGCATATATGGACGCTGCTCATGACCTTGCTGCAGGTGGTTACCATTGGGTCCAGAATCTCCAAGTGAACTTTGAAGATAACGCATATACTCTGAGACGGGAGACTCAGCTGTGTTAGACCAAAACTGGTCCCCGTGACCCATCATTGGTTGTTGTGTGCCTTGTGGGAAAGGCGGCTGCGGTGGAGGAGGTCTAACAAACTGAGGATGAGGTTGCGGAGGAGCCATGGCAGGAAGAGGAACAGCAGGCCGGTTAATCTGCGTTAGAGGGGATGGTCTAATCCGCTGCAACCGTGTGTTCTGAGGCTTCGGTGGGTTGTTCTGAGGAGGCCGAGGAAGGCTTTCTCGTGATGGAGAACCCGTTAGCTGCTGCACAATACTTCTAAAGTCGTTCTTGCTTATGTTATAAACCTGAGGCTGTGTTTGAGGCCTAGCAGCAGCGGTGTTGTTAGCATTCGCAGCAAAATTCGGTTGGTGCAGAGGACTCTTTCTGATGTTCTTCCCAATCTTATTCACACCCAAATGATCATTTGGTCTAGGCCTATCCATCTCCACAAAATCCACTCTAAACTCCAATACTATACTACCAATCCTGAAAATATCCAACAGACCCAACACCAAATATGCTCCAAGAACTATCCCCAATCCTCTTCTATTAATTATCTAATCCAACAAATATTCACCTACGAAACTGAGCAGTATCCAACTAATGAGTCCAGAATCGAATCAAAATTCAGCTGAAAGTGCCCAGCCTAAGAAAGTAGATCCTCAGTTCTTGAGCTACTTTACCCTCCCCTGAACCCAAAAGCCCACGATACTTATCTCAGAAGCTCTATTGAATACTAAAGCCAAATACTTACAATTCTTACACTAACAATTCTATGTCTACCCACCAGACACCAGCCAAAGAAAAAAGCGATTAATACGGAGCAAAAGTTCAGGTCTTTCACCTGAGAAATTGGATCCGAGATTACCCAGAAAAGCCCAGAGCCTAATTTTTAATCAGATCTTTAGAATTCCCCGAGTAATACGATCCAGAGAGGAGATTTGAAGTGAACCCTAATTCTGTCAACGAAGAAATGAGACGAAAATCCCCAATTTTTTGTGTGAGTGTCTTTTTCTTATTTATATTTACTTCGTGTTATGCCAGACTGGAGTGACCGTGGAGCTTACGTGTTCGTATCATCACTCTCGTCTAAATAACATTTTCGGAAAGTGTTTTTAAGTTTGTAAAAAGAAAGAAATCCATTGGAAAATGGAAGGATTATTCATTATTGTATTACTTTTTTATTATAATAAAGGGATATACCTACTGTATATAGATAGATATATTTTCTAAATCAGTAATTTTCTACAAATACTCTGTTTACTACATATAAAGAAAAAATTTATATTTTTTTAATGTATTGTTGTGTTTTTTCCTATTTTTTATTTATTTATTTTTTAGACAAAAAAAAAAGGAAGAGACAGAAAAATACATAAAAAAAAATATAAATTTTTTCTTAACACGCAAACAGAGCATTTGTAGAAAACTACTGATTTAGAAAATATCTATCTATATAGAGTATGTATATCCTTTTTAATAAAATAATTAAGTAATTTTTATGAGAAAACCAAATACTTTTTGTTTTCAAAATATAATGAGGAAACCATTTAAATTTTATTTTCAACGTAATAATACTTTTTATTTCAATTTTTACAATCATATTAAACTTATTTATTCAATTAAATTTTATATATAAAGAAAAAGATATTTGTTAAAAAAAAAAAAGGGAATTTGTCGCACATAAGGCTGAAAACATAAAGATTTATTAGATTCAATACGACATGTCATTCATCTCAATTTGACGCGAAAAAACTGAATATCGGTAATTTTATGAAGCAAAACAAATACTAAACTAAGTTTTTATTAAAAATAAAAGAAATCACAAATACTAAAATTCTAAAAGACGGATATTTTTTATGGTATACATACATAGATAATTACATATATATATTATATTTATATGTAAGTTTTATTAATTTTTATTAATCAAGTTAACTATTTAAAATGAAGGTTTAACAAATTTAGAAGAAAATAATTTTAATGAAATATTGCTACGGTGAAACTTTAAATTTTTCAATAATTTTAAATTTTGTAAAATTATTTTAAAATTCTTACAGAGTAAGTCGGATATTCAGAACAAATATTCGAACACTGAATATCTGGTTAGCTGATGAGCGAATCCATATCTCAAAGTGATGGTCGGGACGAAATTGATCATGGATATTACCAAAATCCAGAAATTCTGCTACACGATCACCCTTATTTACACACACAAAATTTGATAAACGATGTTTACTATTCGAGGAAAAATAGTCGATTCGTTAGAATCTACCGAAAACAAAAAAAAATTTAGATATAAATAACCTTTTTATCGATTGAATAAAAATTATCGAGATACTGTTAATCAATCTCTGACTTTGGTAACCGACAAAAAATATAATTTATAATTTATAGATCTCTCGTTCTCACTATTGATTTCGTTTCTCTAACATGTATCCATGCTTTTCTATTTATAGAGAACCACACATTTCTCTGTAATTCTCGTTGTATTAAGGATTGAATATTAAATTTTCTTTTGTTGATAAGATCGCTTATAAATTCGACGATAGTTGATCAATAAAAGAGTTTGCATCCAATAAGATATGCGTTAATCTTATCCGATTAGATATTTAGATATTTTTTATGATAAAATCGCTTATAAAATTTAAGGATAGTTGACAGATAAAAAGTTTGCGTTGATTTTGTTCAGTAAAATATGCGCTAATCTTATCTAATATCTTTTAAATATCCTTTCATTTTCTCCAATTTCTTGGTTTTTCTGGAATTATATTGGTTTTATTGAAATTGTATTAAACTTGGACCAATCAATGTTAATAATAAAATTATTTATACTAATATTTACATATCTAAACAAAAACAAATAGAGAAAAAGAAAACAATTTTATATCTTTCTTTTGGTGATGAGAAGAACATTTTTTTTTACACAATTTTACACCTATCAAAACTATAGTAGCACTATTTTATGTAAAAACACAAAAATTATGTGAAGACATGTTAGAAATAAAAAATGAATGGGGTGAGAGAGGCTCGAACTCTCGACCTCAGGATCACTCAGTAGCTATGAGACCTACGCGCTAGCCAACTGCGCCACCACCCCAATTGGTAATTTAACCATCATCAAAATCAATATCTCTATCCATTGTGTCAGCTAGCAATCTCATCTTCGAAGAAAGCAGAGAAGCAATCGCATCATCAGCTTCTTGTTCCGCAAAGAAGGTGTTGCCTTTTCCACTGGATTTTGGTTTAATTTCCGTCTGGTGATTGGTTTATGGGTTACCATCGAGAAAATTTACAATCGGTGAAGGAGAGTATTAAGGATCAATCATAATCATATTCGATCAATCACGTAATACAATCTTTTTGCAAGAAACTTTCATGAGATAAGGATTCGGAGGATCTTGTAAGGGTAAACATCTAAGCGCTGAGTTTTCGATATATATATATATACTATTACTTATGTGCAACTCTGTCTGAAGAAGGCAAAATCATTTGTTCCTTCTTCTCATGGACTCGGGATAGAAACTTCAGGTTAGTTCTTGTAGAATCTTCATTAGGAAAATGAATTATATATATGATTTTTTCATGTCGGATCCAGAAAATCCGTAAACTTATGGATAACTTACAATGCGCAGATTGTCCTTATGATCTGGAAACAACAGAGCAAGTTAACAAGAACAAGGACATTAGAAGAAACCTAGCAAAGGATGATCTGTCGTCTTATTCCTTTATCGTCTCTTCAATTCTTAGCTGATCTTTTTGTTTCTTTAGATCCTCAAAGCTCCAATCTCGTCTGATCCCACTGCTTCTGATCAGCTTGGGCTCTTCCAGATCCCTATAGACCACCATGTCCGCACTGTAAAGCCTGCGGTGACCCTTCTTGACCCGTCTCACTGCGGGCAACGAGGATCTGTTCCTTACCATCTTTCCATACCCTGAAGTTGAGAAATTTTCATTGAAGTTTGAATCTTTAAGGCTTCCTAGGTCTCTGTCTGAGTCTGTTCTTTGCAGGATGTGGCAAGCGAGGCAGTTCAGGCTCATCGTCCCTGTTCCTTACGGATGAGAGATTGTTTTTGAAGGGGAAAACTCTAACTGCAGGCTGTGGTATCACAAAGAGAGCTCAAATCCCAAATGACAACCTTTTGGGGATGTTCCTTTTAGGGTTAGGTTGTTTGATTAACAAGAAAAGGATTTGAGGCCAAAATGAAAACCTTGATTGTTTTGTTGCTGAGCAATTAGGGAGTCAGAAGATAATACTGATTTTCTTTTATGTAAATGAGAAAGAGAGAGAGAGAGAGAGAAAAACAAATGTGACATTTTTGGGTCGGGTTTGGCAGCAGTTTGCTTATTTTTAGTGTGTGATCGTCCGGTGGACAAGTAAGAATTTTTATAGTAGATGCTTTTTTAAGGTTGTTCTATTTATGTCAACTAATCTTGGGGGTTAATTTAAGATTATAATTCCATGTTACCAAAGAAAAGAAGAACGTAAAACAACATCATGGTTATAGCCACTTACTTGTACGTTGGTTTTAACTTGATAGTATTATGGGTATTATTTTTTAGTAAAATTTAAACATATAAAGAAATGTGTGTTGAGTGTTGGGACTTGGGATGATCGATATTCACCAAGTAAAGGAGATTAATTACTCACATCAAGATAGTTTTGGATGGTTAAGTGCTAGTGGCAATATATATTTCTTATACGAGTAAAGTTGGATGGATCTAAGACAATAAACGTCGAAATACACACCTCATATTTTTTTATCTGATGACAATCTTTACAAAACAAAAATCTCAATTATACACAATATTGATAACTTTTAATTAAACAAAACAGAGTTTCCCTAGTAAAGAATAAAATATTTGATTTGATAATGGAAATTAGGGTATAAGAAAAAAAAATGAATGGGTTGGGTCTTTCAGACCCATAAGTTGGAAGCAACAGAGCCGAGCTTCTTCTTTGTCTCCTCTGCCATGTTCTTCAATGATGATATGTCTTGTTGGGCCTGACACATTTATTAAGCGACGTCTTGATGATAACAAAAAGTGTTGTTATTTACATAAAACAAGACTAAAAGAGCATGAAACAAGTAGAAGAAATGAGACCTGGAGAGAGAGGCGGTTGAGAAGATCACCGGTGGTGAGATCCAAAGGGAAATCTCCATCACCGTCTCCAAACAGATCAGCACTAGAGATTGCTGATGAACCCTGTTTTTAAGTTGTGATGAGTGTTTCTTTAAACCCAACAGAGACACAAGTTTAAAATTAGTTAAGGCAAATAAGGTGATTAATTAGGAGGAAACGTACGGAGAACTTCTTCAATGTACTTTTGGCCTCAAGGTCGGCCGAGTTATTGTCATTTCCGAAGTACTGAGCAGAGGAGATTGATTTCGCGTTTGTGAATTTCTTCCGTGCTTCATCCGTTTCTTGAATCTGGTAAATTCTATAGAAGGTGAGTACAGAAAGAATCTGCTCAAATCCTACAACAGTTTCATCTTTGATACAAAAGAATGAACTCACTTGCACTTTTGAGGAACTTGTGATTGGTTTCTTCTGATACCTGCCTCCATTCATCTCCAACTCCTCCTCAAAGAAGCCTGTTGATTTTGGTGGAGCTACATGACTTACCACTTGAGGGCTCATGTAGTCTTCTCTGGTTTGAACATTGTCCACATAATCAAAGCGAGAGGAAAACGATGACCTGGCTGATTTAGCTGAAGCTGGGGAAGTCGATGGTATAACAATAGATTCCTCTGGCTTTTGATCATATAGAGTCTCGCTCGACTGCAAGTTTCCAAAAGTTCTTATGTAAGTTCTCCAAAAGCAAAATGAGGGATGTGATCTCCCAACAAGTTCTATAAAGAGGAAAGAGCATGATTGACCTTAGTAGTTAGCTTCCTGGCGCCAAGTCCTCCAGTTTTGCCTGTCCTCTTTGCACCAATAGGTTTCTTAACGCTACGAGAAACTCTTGGTGAGACGGCAACAACTTCAGGCTTTTCTTGCTGCTTTAGAGTATTACTCTCTTTAGGAGCTTCACTGGTTTTGATGCTAGAGAGCCCATTAGGCACTTGTGTTGACTGGGTAGAAACAGGAGGAGATGGAGGTAAATCCAATTCCTCGGACATGCTTTTAGCAACTTCTTTGGCAAGACTCTGTTTATAGAACTCAGCAGCTCTCGAAGTATACTTAGCCTCAGTTTTACCTCCATCGCTCCATCCGTGCTGCTTGAAAAAGACTTGTGCCCTGCAGTTTCCTCCATACACCATCATTTTCAGCTGCTCAGGGCTCCATGAGTCTAAATTGGTAGACCTTAAAGAAAGATTAAGATCAACAGTCTTAGCATTGCATTATATACCACTCAACAGTCAAAGCCAGTCTAGAGAAAAATCAAAAGAAAGATAACACAGCCTAAGAACATGGCTATTCCCATCATGATAATAGATGTTTGTTCATATTGCAGCATACATTTCTAAATCAATTTGTTTCAAATTTGATCATAGGGAAACCCAGAATCGAAGAATCTAGCAAAATTAAGCATAAGACGATTCGAATCTGAAGACGAGACGAAATCAATCAATCAATCACCTGACGAAGCTGATGTGGACGCCAAGACTCCGATGAACAGCTGAGCAATCGATACAGAGAAAGATCCCGTAAGTAACGGAGGCCCATGTAGGGTTCTTCGCATTGCAATCAAAACAAATCTGCAAAAAATTTACCAAACCGCCATGATCAAATCCTAAATCTTCCAGATCCGATAGCCCAACTTCCAGATCTTAATGGGATCTGTAAATCTGCGTAAGCATTACCTTATTATCTGATTTCGCTTTGAGCTTCTTAAAGACAGAGATCTTATCATTCAGATTCTCAGACGCCATTGTAGGGAAGAAACGAACTTTTCTCCAGAAAAATAAAATTTCCGGAGGTGTGAAAATTTTGAATCGAGGCGAGAGGAAGGAAAAAAAAGAAGCGATTAAAATTCGAAAAAAAACGCAAGAAATCGAGTGGTTGCTTAAGATCCAGCCGTAAGGCAAGGTTGGTACGTGAAATTTGTGAATGGACTAATATAACCTTTTTTTAACTCTCGCGCGTTTTCTTTCGTAACGGTAACGAGAGGTGGTTAATTAACCCAACCACCCAATTTTGCATTTACCCCACTACGACCGGTAATTAACCCTTACAGACTTTTTACATTTACCTATATTGTGCTCACGTCATTAAACCTTTACATATTTAAATGGAGTATTTCATGTAATCAAGCAAATTATAAGATTGTATGGTTGAGAGTCTTGAGACTATTGTACTCTTGAGGATGCTTAAAGATTGTATCTATACTTATTAAATATAAGATCCTGTAGTCCATATACTTTCTGTATTCTAATTACTTTTGTATTATTTTATTATTTTCTTTATCTTTTTAAAAGGAAAACAAACGAAAATCAAAATATGTAGAATGATTGAAAATCTTAAATTGGGTTCAATTTCAGAAGACAAAAAAAAGGTCGAGGGATTTATATATAGTGACAAAGTGGAGAAGAAAATAAAGAGTGGTGAATGGTGATGATGACATTGGAGAGAAGGTGCAACCGTGTGCGTATGTCTGTCGCCACTCTTTGTCGGCTCTGTTCTCTATCTCCTTAACACTCCCTCACATTTCCCTATTTTCCCCTCCTTTCTTCTCTTCACAAGAATACAATATTAATGTCTTTTAAATATGGAGATGGCTTCACTCACGTGTTTGGTAGGGCTTCCATGCACATGTAACCATGTTACTTCTTCCCGTTTTCTATTAGAATAAAAAGCCATCAACCTTTTTTTTTNTGCACATGTAACCATGTTACTTCTTCCCGTTTTCTATTAGAAAAAAGCCATCAACCTTTTTTTTCCTTCTCGATAATTGAGATTTTGTACTTTCTAGTTTAAAACACCACCAGAAGTATATCTCAAGTATGTGTGTTCTAAATTTTTCGTAGTTGTGTAAAGAGATTTGTTACATTAATTGGGATACAAAAGTTTCTGAAAGGAATAAATAGTTACGTTAGTTTTCTAATATTTAAAACAATTGTTATTCTCAAATTCAATTAAATTGTTACTTATAAAAGTATCCCTACTAAAAATAACCCTTTTGAAGAAGACATATATATACACCCCAATTAACACATATAATCACAAAAGCATTCGACAATTTGGTCTTTTAAGCTACAAATGGAGAGGTTATCAATTTGTAGGAAACAATATTTTGGATTCTTAATTAACACATTGGTAACTGGAAATAACCCGAACTTCAACAGATTCATCAAGGATATCCGATTTTCACGTATAACATCAACATTTTCATTATGAAAAGGAATATTAATCAACGTTTATGTAAACAAAACAAAAAAAAACACACAAACTTAAAAAANAAAAAAAAAAAAAAAAAAAAAAACTAGTAAAAGTTAACCTCTGTACAATGGAGATCTTTGTTGGAAAATCATCTTGGATACTCTTGATTGTCGAAAAACCTTGATCGGACTAGGAAAGTACCAACCATTTCCTTTGATTGTCACCGGCGCCGGCGAAAATAACACTTCTCCGGCGTCGGATGTCGACTTCTTCATAATCGTAGCAGCCTTAGTTTTTGTATCTCCCTTGTTTCCTCGGAACAGTCTCCTCCAGAGCCAACGTCCACGACCCGGTTGAAGATCAGACCCGGTTTCCAAAATCGGTTCCGGTTTAGTAGACCAAAAATACGGAACCGCCATCGATGTCGATCTCCGAAACGCCGGCTCGCATTCGATCAAGTTGGCAACGCGGCCAACCGATCCGATACCGGCGAAAGGAACGTCACCTCCTCCGCCGGATGAGACGGAGGCGCGTGGAGTACACGAACAGGGCAGATCGTGGGCACAATCGGGACAGAGAGAGGAGAGGCGTTCGTGGAGGCAGTAAGGACAAACGCCGCCACTGCATTCGAAACGGCGTTCAGAAAGGTCGTGTCTTGAGCATTTCTGCCAAACGCTGCCTCCTTCGTAGAAACGCAAACCCATTTGAGTTTTCTCGTGTTTGCCTTGGCCTTCTCGCATTTTCTTGTTCTCTGAATCTCTGTTGCTTGCTGTGAAGGAGAGAGTGAGAGAGACAAAGGTTTTATTAATGTGGATTAATTTTTTATTTGATTATTAAGCCACTAAGCCCCACTCTGCTTAAAGTCTTAACCATAATAACTCTGGTTAGTGAAACTAACTACAGCTTAACTCACCAGCGCCGGATTATATGCCTTGATTATCGATCCGTTCTGTATCTTTTGTAGATTTAACTTAGATGAATAAGACTCGCTATTACCTGGTTTATTTAGTTAAAAATTTATACTATTTAGTATTCCCTCCGTATTTTAATAAATGTCGTTTTAAATTTTTTGTTTTTTTGAATTAGATGTCGTTTTCNCTTGATTATCGATCCGTTCTGTATCTTTTGTAGATTTAACTTAGATGAATAAGACTCGCTATTACCTGGTTTATTTAGTTAAAAATTTATACTATTTAGTACTCCTATTGTTTGTAGATATTACCTTTCAAAATTTTATGTAAAGTGACATATATTTGAACTTTCATAACGTAAATGAAATTCTAACAATTTTGAGGCATCCAANTCTAAAACGACACTTATTAAAATACGGAGGGAGTAATTGTTTGTAGATATTACCTTTCAAAATTTTATGTAAAGTGAAATATATTTGAACTTTCAGAACGTAAATGAAATTCTAACAATTTTGAGGCATCCAACTAGATTTATTTTCTTCTTGTAAAATCTTTACAACATTGTTTTTATTTATACATTGATTTGTACAGATTCATGCAACTTTTAGATTAGAGACTCATGCAACTAGTAGATTCCGCAGCTAGCAAAATCATCGTATTTGGGTCCTTGTTTGTTACAACGTTTTGTTTTACTAGTAAAAGATTATTCAATTTCAATATCTCTATTTACCGTAAGCTTTTCGAAAGAACCAAATACTTTTCCGTATACGTTAATATGAGAGTCAAGTCATGCTAATATTGTTACCACTGAGTTACAACTTTCAACATAAACCAAAGAAACAGAGGAACAAGTTTTAATTACCAGAACATGAAACAGAGACGACGTTTTATAGAATTACACGTACATATGATATAACACAAAGAGTCATCCTTATACAAACACACGAGCTAAAAAAGTTCTGGGATTTAACGAAAAGGAATTTGATTCCTGTGACTGCTCAAATGCGCAGCAGCCAAGAGCCATGTGAATAGAAACTGGTTAATTTCTCAAGTGAGGCGGTTTCATCTACGACAACATGGACTTAGGGGAGGTCCAAGTGTATGGGACAAAAAAATGTGCGACGTACCAGTATTTTGGATGGTGTGATAATGGGATATTTTTTCTTTCAGTAATGGTTCCAGAGCAAACGTCTGTTCATGGCTGGTGGAGCTAGGCCCGGTAGGCCCGGTATGTCGCGGATGTCTTTGTTGTTTGGGTTCACAATCTATACAAAAGAGAAAGAACAAGTTACAAGTACGATAATGTGAACACAATAACTATGCAAATAGCATATGGAAGGAAAGATTGAACAGATGGAATATAAAAGAGAGAGATCAAATCAACAATCACAGAGGAGACATCGATATACATTCCATAATTGAATAACTGGAGAAAGAAAATTTGTGGGTATGTGCTTTTTATAGGTTCTTTGATCAACATGGTTTCCAAAAATCAAAAATCTTTACCTCATAAATTCCATGAAAACTATAACGATGAACAGAGAAATCTATTTAACTCAAACAATTATCCGAGTGTGTGTGTGCACATTTAAATAAGAAAGGAGTTGAGAGGTACCTTGACGATGATGATTGCTATGACACCAATGACGATAAGGAAAAGAAATGCCATAATACATTTGTCAGTGGCAACCTGAGAGAAGAAGGGCAGAAGAAAGTAAGCAAAGGGGACAAGGAGGAGCTGCAGACAACGAGCAATTTTATATAAAAAAGAAACAAGGAGATTTCCGAGACTAACCTGCCTACCAATCTCCTTGACCAGCTTGGAGGCTTTCTTGATTGAGAAATGAATAGAATCGAGCTCATTGACAACTCTACTCATTTGCTCGGTCTGAACAGTGAAAAGATAAACTATTTTAATTCTCAGAATTTACCCACAATCTTGAAAAAAAGAAAAATGAGATTTAGGTAGAAGCAAGACTGTTTAGAAACAATAAAGTGTGGCCTAACTACAAACCTGAGCCTTGAGAGCTGCTGAAGTATCAGTTCCCACATTTATAGTCTCTTGAACAATCTGTTGTCAAAGCCACAAAAAAATGCAGTGAGACTTTGCTTTTGTGAAGATGGAAAATGGACACAACTTATCAGATGGCACATCACAGCTCCATGAATATTAGACTGAAATTTCGAGAGGCAATAATAATAACATTATTCCGATAATCTGAAAAATAAAATAAAAACAGAAGCTACCTTTTTCCCCCTCTCAATGGCTTGATCTGTGTCATCCATCATCGAGTTTCCTTTATCCATCAATTCTTGATTGGACATGTCTGAGAGTGATTAAGTTTCCAGTAAATACTCTAGGTAACAATGGGCTAGATCTAAATATGTGCAATAAGTATCTCATTGTTGGTTGGTTAAAAAATACGAGATTTAAAGGCTTACTTGAAGCTAGTAAGACATTCTCTTCCATGTGTTCTTCTCCGGGTCCATCAAAAAGATCCACTCGCTTGTTATTGCTTGCTAGGTTAGATGAGTATCTGTACAACCATCCTCATTATCATCAATTTTACCATTAACATGAACAAAAAACAAAAAGTAATTGTAGACAATATCATGAACATCGAGTTATTAGCAACACGTACTTCTTCTTAAGAGCAACATATGAGTTGAGTTCCTTAACCTGCACAAACACAACATCACCTGACATTATTGAACAAACCTTACTAATGCCATCAAAATTCGATGAATAAGTGCATACCATAGATTGCCGTCTATCGTTCAACATCCGGTTGGTGTTGGCATCATTTCCGCTTTCCAAGCTTTTAACTTCCCTATCGAAATCTTTAATAAGGCTGCAAAGAAGAAGAAGGCATCATCATCATCAGATTGATATCAGATTAATCAAAGCCAGATTCAATCAAAGAAGAAGGTGCAACGGAGATGTTTACCTCTTACAGTCACGCATTTTGTCAGTAAGTTCTTCCAGCTGCCTACTCTGCCTGTTAGCATCTTTGATCTTCTCCAGCTTCTGGAATCCATTTCTATGGATAACAAATTTTATATAAACGACAAAATAAACACAAAAATCACAAATGGATAATAAGATACAGAGAATCTCACGATAAAGCACGGAATATGTCATTGATTTGTCCTTCGATCTCAGCCAGCTCTTCGCTAACCGCTGATATTGGATCCATCTCCAGAAAAATTTAATCCAAATTTACAAAGACAACAATGCCTCTTCTTCAGATCCACGCGAACAATTTTCCAAATGTCGACCACGATTCGACTCGCCGAGATTAGATCCGTATGGATCTAGAATCGAATCACTTCCTCCAACAAATGAATCGAAGCGTGATCTCAAAAATCACCGAAGAACACGCGCAAATCGTAATACAAAGCCCGTGGGATTTTTTTTATTTTTTCAGATCTAGGAACAATGTGGATGTTCAAAATCGATAACGAAGAGAAAGAAATCAAAATCTCCGAGCAGAAGCTCAAGCTCTCTCCCTCCCTACACGCAGATTTTCTATGTTTGTATTTGGCCTATTTCTTGTCGAACATTTTTGTTATTTTTCTTGGGAAGCTATTTTGTTGCCATTGATTTGGCTCGAGATTTGAAAAACTCTGCGTTACCTAAAATCAGTGGGACCCGCCACGACGCCGTTCGTCAGTAGAGAACTCATATTACCTGCGACGTTCGATTGGTCACCTCTTCAGATCTAACGGTCCATGTTCTCTTATTATTAGCTTATTAGATGATTGACTTGAAATGAAATTAAAAAATAGAGAGCATCAGTATTTCTTTGTCAACAAGAACATATACTATATTTTTTCAGTATATTACTAGTATATTTTTGGATGCACAAAGTACAATTAATTCGAAAACGATACATACGTCCTTTATTGAATTAGAATCATTTTAATGTATACAAACCGATAAACGGAAATCGAATCCAAACTAAATTTGAAAACAAAAAATATTAGAATAATGAAAAGAAAGTACTGTATTTAATAAAAAGCCGAATCCAACTAATGGATAATACTGTATTAATGGCATGTACCATGTAGCTTGGCCCAAATAAAAAACGAGTTAAATCAAATCCGTTAGGTTTTATATTAGAGAAGGCCTCCGAAGGTATTGAGGTCGCTTTGCTGTTGCTGCTCGCATTTCAGCCGCCGCTTCAAGTCGATCTCTCAAGCCACCGGTAACAATGGTACGCTTTTCAGATAGAGAATCTTTGATCATTTATCTCATATGTTCAATGTCCTCTATCGAATCATTATCTTTTCGAGTTTTAAATATTTGATTGAGATATAGTGCTTAGGAAAAGACTCGTAATCAATTTTGGATTCCATGGATACTACTTCCTTTAGTTCATTCGTCTCCTCAAAATGTTGTTATTTTCCTCACGGCGGATATTGTTTTTTTTTTCTTCTTTGGATTAGATTTAATTTTTATTTCGAGCTCAAATTGATCTCTCTTTTCTTTTGTGGTTACAGACCAAGAGGACGAAGAAGGCTGGAATTGTCGGCAAATATGGTGAATCCCTCTTTGGATTGGATCAATAATGCATTGTTCTATGTTGGTTTGGTTTCTGAATGTGTTGAAATTTTGTCTGTAAAAGGAACCAGATATGGTGCCAGTCTTAGGAAGCAAATCAAAAAGATGGAAGTGAGTCAGCACAGCAAATACTTCTGCGAGTTCTGTGGCAAGGTATGCATACCTTTTACAGACAGATTACCCAAGCAAGCTCTTTTGTTTTTCAATTTTTCTAAAACGCTAGTATTTCTCTGATGCAGTATGCTGTCAAGAGGAAGGCTGTTGGAATTTGGGGATGCAAGGACTGTGGGAAAGTTAAAGCTGGAGGTGCCTACACTATGAATACCGCTAGTGCTGTGACTGTCAGGAGTACCATCAGGAGGCTCAGAGAGCAAACTGAGAGCTAGACTTTCTACTCATACACTATTTTCAACACCAGATTCAAGTTTTGCCATCTTTTGTTATAAGACTCGTATACCACATTTCTAATTGTTTAATCAAGTTTGGGATTTTTGGGCTACATGTGTATGTCAGTTGAATTCTATGAAGCAGACCCAAATTTTTTTGATTTACAAGGATCTCTTCTAGTTTATTTATCTACAGTTTAAAACTAGCTTTTCTCATGAAGGAAAAAGAAAACCTGTTAATGAAAGATCTCTTCTAACCTATGCTCAACATTTGGTTTGAAGATCGCCATCATTCCTGTGAGAGGTTTGTGATTGGACAGCCTTCACGGCTGCTACTCTAGCTGCATTTGCTGCTCTGTTTGCAGCCATCACCACTCTGTTGATTCTCTCTTCCAATTTCACAACTTGATGTGCTTTCTCTGCTGCTTTCCTTGCTTTCTGATGAACCAATGCGAAAGAGAGAACAAGTTTACTTCATTGCATATATGATGTTTGCAGAAGTAAAGATCAAGCTACTATTTACTTACCTCAACAGCATCAACAACTTTGGAATGGCTGATGGTAAAAGATGATCCAGGACGGATAGTCTGCTCGCTAGCGCAACTGAGGATACCGTCTTCCCAGTGACCGGCCTGTGTCTCACCATTCCTGAAAGTGTACATACCGAGGCCTTGCCTTCTTCCCTCGTGCCAAGCTCCTTCATACTTATGCCCGTTTCCAAATTGATACACTCCAAAACCATGCATCTTGTCTGCAAAATACTCCCCAGCATATGCATCGCCATTTCTGCAACAGCAGCATAACTCCCAAATCAAATATAGTTTAAAAACCATGATACACCTGACTTGGCAGTGCTGTATGCAATTGCTTAAGATCAATGCTAATAGGCAGTAACAGAAAAGCCTGAACTTCGATGTTCTTGCTACAAAAGTGAGAATAACCACAACAAGCAGGAAACACAACCCAGTAATCCATCAATTCACAATTGATCCAAAGGTGAAGAAGGGCTACAATAAAGGGGACCGTTCAAAAACAATGAAACTTAAGAATGGAAACACACTCAGACGAGCAACACATACAGGGACCTAAATACACCACCATAAGTCAGTTTACAAATTACGTCTCTGTGTGCTTGGAAAACAGAAACCTTCAGAAACACATCTTGCATTAATAGTCAACACCGTGTGTGATTAGGAGTTAAAACAGCATCACAGGTCAAAGCACAACCAATATCAGAAACTTAAATGACTGAGCAGAGAAAAAGCCAGATGAATATAAAAGAATAATGCTGACCTGAAATGGTAACTACCAAGGCCATGTTTGACACCCCATTTAAACTCTCCCTCGTAACTACTTCCATCTTTAGAGGTATATACACCACACCCGTGGCACTGCCCATTGGACCACTCACCAGCATATACATCTCCTGTATAAAAAGTATAGATTCCAATTCCATGTCTTAATCCTAACCTATATTGACCTCGATACCTACTTCCTTTAGCCCATGTTTCTACTCCATAACCATCATATTTCCCATCAATCCACTCTCCTTCGTATTTCCCTTTCATGGAATAGTAATAAACTCCACTTCCTGAACACTTTCCTCTATGAAACTCTCCTTCATACACATCATTGGCGCCAAACTTCTGAACACAAGAGCCTGAATTGGTCTTATTCTCCGCAACTGGCTTCGACCCAATAGACCAAACAACTTGGTTCGTGCGTGGCCGAGAGAAAGAGAATCTAGCAGGGATAAAGGTCAGCAAGCGTGCCACAAAAAGACGAATTGAGGGTAAGTGAGGAAGAGCGAATTTGAGAGAGATCGAGAGGATGAAGGATAGAGCGAAAATCGCAAAGATTAGACGAAGAAAGATACGAAAATTGATTACAAGGAAGAAGATGTATAAAGGAGGTACAGCGAGAAGAAGCAAGAAACGAAGATGGAAACAAATCAAACGTGCTCGAAGGATATGGCGTAGGAGCTTCCTCAAGAACCGATCAATCACGGGACGATACGAAGAAAGAAAAGACAAAAGATTCGATGGGGAAAATGAAGAAACCGATCCCAAGCGTGCTCTGGTGCGTCCTCTTCGGAAATGATCAAAACCGCCGGCGATATTAGACGGTTGAGTCACTACAGACCTTTTGTGCGGAGTCGAGATTGGTGGGATATCAACCGTGAGATGATGACTCTGACCTTGCGGTTGCGGATGGTTATACACAGTGAAGCCAGCGCCTGCATCAATGGCGGTTCGACATGGGGACTTATCTAGGCCCTGAAATTGATGATGATGGTGAATCGGATCCGAATCGTCTTTCCCGATGAATCGTCGTTCTGTTACAGATGATTTCTTCAGATGCATTTACATATAGAGTATGGAACTCTTGGAAGAGGATTTGAGAAGAAATGGTCTGGAATTTAGGGTTCTTGCAAAATTAGGATTTTTTCAAATCAAAGCCTCTGGTGTTTTGTTCCTTTAACTGCTTTCAAGTTTTCAGAAAGAAGAAGATGGAGAAGAGGAGCTCAATTTTGAACTTTTGAAACTTCAGGTAGAGACCTCCGTTGGAACACAATAAACACCTCTCAATTTCACTTATTTACCAACATGCCATCCATTTGCCACTTGTTGACCCGATCCTTGATGCCTATTTTAATTAATGATTAGACAAATCTCTCTAGTTATTATGAGAGTTTATTCTTCAAGATTCCAATAATTTATTCGCTTTCAATGGATGAATCTAATTGCTATAAACTTCAGGTGATTTTTAAGTAATGGTGTCCTATTAAATGGGGTATTTACTTTTATCAATTTAGTTTATTTGCTGATTAGGTCGTTGTTAATTAAATACAAATAATTGTATGATTAGTTTAGCGACTTATAATTATAATTGCGAGCTTGCTTCCAAAAACCATAATTCAGTGAACCCGGTTGGAGTTTTGTAAAAGCAATTCATCAAAACAAAAACACATCAATTTTTTAAGAAGTGGTTCGAGATCGAGCAAGACTAGTTTCAGAAAAAGACAAGTTTAAGAAGGTCATAAAAGCAACATTCAATAATTTATTGGACATTTCTTTTCAGTTAATCTATTTCCAAAAAAACCCTCAAGGTTTAACTAATTTCAAAATCTTTTACCAAAGAGGGCAGCCCAAAATGATTAATAAAAGAATTCCACTCAAACACCATTTTGATTGTCATCCGACCGAAGCACGTAAGTTAGTGATTTTTATTAGTATCAATTTTCTAAGGGCATCCTCAATGGGGGATCACATTTGGGTGTTCTTAGAGTAAAAATATAGTTAAAATAATGTAAGATCAGTAGTTTAGATCTTTTGTTAAAAAGCTGGTTATTGGGAGAACATGTTTAAGAT
>OVAQ01001178.1:5008-20271 GCA_900406345.1 Erysimum cheiri | reverse complement strand
AATTTTTTTTTTAGGTTTTTTTTTTTTTTTTTTTTTTTAAAGTATATTATCTTTGTTTTCTTAGGGTTTATTTTGAGTTTTATAAGTTTATTTTTTTAGTGTTTAATTTGGTTTCTTCTTATTCACAGATTGCTTTTTTCTGTTTTCTCCCTATAACAAAAGCAAACATGTAAATTAAGCAAACATATAAACAGATTGATTTTGATGTGGTGCACAAAGATAAAGTTAAGGGAGAAGAATTTTGATGAAAAAGTTAAGTATACTCTACCGATGTTGACCCAAAAACATCTATAAATTGGAAATATAAACTTGAGACCTATGGGTGGTGAAAATACCCAAGGCCACCCACAAAACTTTCTTTATAACGATAAATCCGGTGGTCCACAATGATAATATAACATCGGGGTCGATCTATCTTCTTATTGGTATCAGTAGAAGAATGCATCTTCTTGCGTATAAGTTACCAATTTATATAATATGAATGTTTCTCGTACATATTCAATAGTTTCCTTTTCTAGTATTGTGACAAGAACTAAACCAGCTTCAGTAAGAATTAAACCGGAGAATCAAGTGTGGAAGATAACTTTACTCTTTGGCTCGTTTACTCTGGGATTTACGCTTGTTAACGTCTAGACATCTTTTTCTCAACCGAATCGACTTTGGTGTAACCTAACCACATTAAACCAATAGCATATGCATAAGAAGCCGGAAACAAAATATTCCTCATAGATCATGATTAGCCAGATTTAGGATTGGTGATGAACAATGTACCTCAATAAGTTCATCTGAGGCAACATATCCTATAGCTTCCTCAAGTGTCATCTGAATCGAAAGAATTCAAAAAGGTTAGAAATTCTTGCGATCAAAAAGACAATTTACTCGTGTCTTTTGATGTTGTGAAAAGAGAAAAGGGTACATACAGGGCGAGGTGGAGATAGCTTCACATTTTCGTCTTTCCCAGCAGAGCGAATGTTTGTAAGTTCTTTGGCCCTAACTGGGTTAACCTGTAGTGCAAGGCAAGCGAGCTCATGGCATTTAGTCAACGCGTTGTGATTCTACAGTATGAAGAGGAGAAAGTCAAACCAACTTACATCGAGATCTGTATCTCGTGAGTGCTCACCGATAATCATTCCATCGTATGTCTGTTAAAGACAGAAAAACAAAAGACGATGCAGCATTAGCATGATGGATCAAACGCAAAAAGACCACTTATAATGTTCCAATTAAGAACAGCTAAACCGAGGAAAAAAAAATATATTTTTCTTTATCATATTTAGAAGGTCCTCACATCCAGCCCGGGGGCCACAAAGAGAATACCACGAGCTTCCAAACCCATCAGTGCATGAGCTGTGATAGTGCCAAATCCCATGGAAACCTGTTCATCAAGATAGATAAGTTACAACTAAAACTTCAAGACTGCACAAAAATGTTTATGAAGGGAAAAAAAAATCAAGTGAAAAGGATCTCTTATTAAAAATTAAACAATCAGCCATATGAGCAATACGCCAAAGACATACCAACACTCCTTTCCTAACATTGCCAAGCGGACCTCGGTACTTTTCATAAGCTGCAAGAACGCGATACACAAACAGTTATTAGTCGAAGAAGAAAGTAATAAAAGTTTGGATTACTTAGATGCTTCTAACAATCAGATACTGTCGTGGAAAACACAGCTATATGCTTGCATCTATGATGAATCCTCTTGACAAGAAAATCAATAATTCTGAAGCTGAAACCGTTTAGCAGATATATGCAGAAATATTGCCTATGTAGATTATTTTTCTAGAAGATGACTCAATTGAATTGATGCTTAGGAAAGACGAATACACAGAAAAGAGAGGGGGAAAAAAGGGCATTGAGGGACTGAAGTGCAAGAAGGAAAGTTGCATACTTAGGAAAGCACGATGCATGAATCCAGTTCCACGGGTGTCGCTGCTAAACACACATCTGTACCCAACCAAACCTCTGTAGAACACAAATGTACTTTGGTTATATTTCTTCCAGGAGAATGACCTGAATGAGAGTACAAAATTCTTTGAAAGTGGATAAGCTGACCTTGAAGGACAAGTTAATGACAGTCTCGTCCTACCTTCATTTCCAGGGACAGGACCCATGTCAATAACTTCTGCTCGCCTGTGGGAAAGAGCTTCCATCACTAATCCTACGTGCTCTTCATTAATCTCAATTGTCACCTCTTCAATTGGTTCAAGCTTTTGCTTTTTTCCCTCTTCAGCTTTATACCTGAATCAAATAGGGAAAAGGGTCAAAAATCTGAAGAAGAAATATAGCGAAGCTTTTAGAAATAAAGATATTAACAAAATGTTTTCTAGGCTAAAAGAATATCCCTAGTAGATCAAACATAGACCAACTGATGTATTAGTGTAGTAGTATCAGCACAGAAATCAGCACATAACTATAAGTGAATTCTTCTGTTGCTTCATGAAACAAATAGGCAAGACCCGTTTCTTTCAAAATCCCACCAAAGAAAAATTTAGCACTAGCTTAAATTAAGGGTACAACGTGACAGCAACAAGTTAACACTCCCACATTACCAACATATAATAACCTCTACAACTCACTATGATTATACGACTACTACAGTATGTAGTGCAACTTGTGTAAAAAAAAAAGAGATGAGACTAACATGACTTTAGGTGGTGAGACTGAGAGCTCAAAACCTTCCCGCCTCATATTCTCAATCAAGATACCTGTTAGACACGACAGAGATTAATTCACCTGGCATAGAGAAATAGATACAGTTACATGTTTTCTTGTGTGTTTCATATTTTCTATCCATCTTTATAGGTAAGAAATACTGAACACAAACTGGAAAAGCACAAACCAAGTTGAAGTTCTCCTCTCCCTTGGACTTCATATGACTCTGACATGCCTGGAATAACGTTTATGGCAAGATTTGTTTCAGCTTCTGCCATTAACCGGTCCCCAATTCTCCCTCCAGTTAACTGCATGCAGATCAGTAATAGCCTATTAACACATGCCAGATCGAGTGGTATACAACCGAACACAAAATATGTCTTCAAATATTGCTTGTGGGAGCAATTTCACTATGAATGCAAGAAACATATAGGTGAATTAAGATGAAAAATGCAGCAACCCAAAGGTATATCCGACGTTGCAAAAGTTGAAAGCAGAGTACAATGACTAGAGCTACATCTTGTCACTATAATTAAACATACGTGGGTGCCATCCCGACCAGCTAGAGGAGAGTCATTGACACCAAACGTCATAGAAATTGTTGGTGGATCCAGCTCAACAGTAGGGAGTGCAGTTGTGACCTGAAAGACAAAACAATGTGGTATTTCTTCAAGCTTCTTAAATTTCAAATAGGGCTCAATGGAATTTGAGAAGTTATGTTAAATGCACAATTCACTTATATATTTTCTAAGAATTAAATAGGGAAGTGGGCCATTGGAATATTACCTCTGCACTAGCCACTGTGTTACCTATTGATGGAACTGTCAGACCAGCCATACAGATTATATCACCAGCCCCTGCAGCGTCAATTGAAACTATGGTTGTACCTTTCTTTTTCATTAGCTTCACAACCTATGAAAAAAATGTGTTTATCTGCTTAGATGAGACATCACAGTTTGCAAACACGGCTGACCAAGTACAAAGCAATATGCCGACAAACCTTTGCTTCTTCTATTTTCTCAGAGCCGGAATCAGTTTTGCGTAGGCCATTGACTCTGTCGCCAACACGGACAACTCCAGAAGATACTCTTCCGGTTAATATTCGTCCGAGATAGAAGTCCTTCTCCATCATTGAGACCTGAAAGCCAGAAGTGATAACGCTCATAAAATTTCATTGTTACGGGCTTAAGCAGCTCAGACATCTTTTACCCTCAAAATAATAGTTATGTACATATGAATCTCTTCTAATCTCGGTACATTATCTACATAACAAGAATACGTTCAAACTAAAGCTGAAGGTCTTAAAGTGAATATTAATCTCATAAAGTATCCACCCAATGTTTTCCTTTCCCAAGGGAATTAGTTTAACAAAATCACTTCTAGCTTTCTTGAGATAAACTGACGGATATAGTTCAGTATAACAACGTAAGATGCTTCTAACCTTACACATCTAGTCTACTTACTTAACAAACATTCAAAGTTCAACAAGTAATTATCTGAAGGTCTGGCGTGGAATGTCGAACAGAAATCATGGGAACTGTGTTAGTCTATCTCGGTTTAAGTTAAAGAATACAATTCAACGATCAGCTACTTGATACAGGACAATCAGAAAAGAGAAAGAAATTGCATGCACAGTATTGGCCAAGCAAGTTCAGAATTTCATTAGCCGAGTTTTATATTACCAGCATCAGAAATGGCTCTTCAAGGTCTGCTTTTGGTGGCTGAACATGTCTTACTACGGCATCAAGCAACTGTGACATATTCCTCGCATCTACAGGAGGTTCTTTTGTATAGGTAGAAGATGCCCACCCTTCTTTTGCGGAGGCATAAAGCACCGGAAAATCTAGTTGTTCCTCTAAATAATGGAGAGAACAGACATGTTGATTTAGTAATGATTAGTAAATTAATTAGAATACATACATTAAACTTTGATAAATTAATTACCTGTAGCACCAAGATTTGCAAAAAGATCAAACACCAAACTCTCCACTTCATCACACCTCTCTTCGGTGACTGGCAACAGAAAAAAAGGCAATAGGAAGCATTTTAAATAAAAAGAAAGCTAAACAAAATAAAGGAGACAAACGAGTTTTTACTAAGAAAGGGAGAGAATGCAAATTATACCTGAAGGTCGATCTACCTTGTTTAGGAGAAGAATAGGGCGTAGCCCATACTTCAAGGCTTTAGCAAGAACAAACTTAGTCTGTGCAAGAGGGCCTTCTCCAGCATCAACAACTAATATAGCTCCTTCAACCATACCAACAACTCGCTCAACCTAAGTTCAAATGCAAAATAGTCATAAAGATATCACCTATGTTAACTTTCCAACTAATATATGTTCCTACAGGAATACACTTCAGTTTGTGAAAAATATACAAATCCGATATGCAACTCAACTGAAATTGATCATGAGAATCAATAATACGCTAAAAGAAACTATTTTATCAGGGATCAGTCTCATACTTCACCACCAAAATCTGCGTGACCAGGTGTGTCAACCATGTTAAGTTCGTTGTCCTTCCAAAATACGGATGTCACCTGTCGAAAAATTTGACACAAACTTCAAATGTTGTGCTACATGGTAATAAGTCTCAGTGAATCAATAAAAGAACACATCAATATACAATACAAAATGACTCAAAGTCTTATGCTTTGTCAGAGTCTCAGAATCTCAATGATGAATATGTCTACAACATTTCAAGAACTTAATTCATCGAATAGTTCAAAGTGTGAAGTAACAATTAGCTTAATTTCAATCCAAACAGAGTCTTATTGAATGAAAATGCGAAACCTTAGAAGAGATAGTGATCCCTCGTTCACGCTCGAGATTAATAGAATCCATAGCACGCTCGTGAGGAATATCAGCGCCACACTGACGAAGAAGCCGGTCCATGAGCGTAGTCTTGCCGTGATCGACATGAGCTATAACAGCCACGTTTCGGAGTCGATTAGGGTGAAGCGAGCTATGAGGAGTTCCAGCTGTAGCCGAGGAAGCGGTGGCTGCTGAGAAGGCGCGAAAAGACGAAAGCGAGTAACCGAATTTGGAAGGTGAAGAATGAGAAGAGAAGGATCTTCGAGTGGTGTTTGACCAAAGAGATCGAAGCAGAGGTCCCGCCATCTCTTTGTTCACGGAAATGGTCTCTGATAGGGTTTTAGATCTAAACTCTCTGAAGACGATGACCATTGACCAAAGGGTTTTGGAATTTCTTTTATCGTTATTTACAAAGTAGAATACAAACTTTTTAAACATTTCAGATTTTTCCTATATTTGTTTTTGGCAATGTTTCGCCCATCGGATTATGTAGCCACGCCTTTTTATTTAGAAATTATAACTGATTTTTCATGTAATATATTCGGTTTTTTATATTAGTAATAGAAGAGATTCTGATCAATTGATATATAGAGCTAAGATGAATTGGGAATTTGACTCAGATATATTTGGTCTAAAGGGAGAATTCATGATAATTTGTTTGCAAACTTCAGAAATTCATTTGTTTTTAAGCAAGTCTATCAAGAAGACAAGAACGGTTCTTAAAGTTCTGTACTGTTTAGTCTATATTGTTATATGGCATTTGAAATTTTATATGGTGATCATACATTGTAGTATGATGAAGTTTTTGTTGTTGTTTTGGTTTATGTAGATGATACCATGACAATGTAGTTTTTTTTAATCGAAACTTTGGCTATACGTTCACTTCCAATTCAAGGATCTTGCTAATTTTCAGTATATTTTGTTTCAAAAAAAAAACATTTTGTTTGTCAACGCAAATTAATTATATCTTGGAGATGTTGTTTGATGCTGTTATTTTTTTTTTTTTTGGTAAACAATCCTAACTACATCTCTGCTCTCTTTCTCTGGAGCCTATCAGCCTATCATGCAACCAGGCCCGGCTCAGATGGAGTGGGCAAAGGGGCGACGGCCCAAGGGCCCATGAAGAAAAAAAAAAATTTAAGGGAAAAGAGAGGACCCAATTTTTTTTTCTTTTTTTTTTTTAGTGTTAAAGGGTCCAAAACTTTTTTTTCCCTATGTACAAAGGCCCGTATTTACTAAAAAGAATAGAGAAAAAACCATTTGTTAAAGGGTCCAATTTCTTAAGATTTTATGTTAGTAAGGCAAAAAAAAAAAAAAAATTATATTTAGGGGGTCCAAAAATTTTTTTTTGCCCTAGGGCCCTGATTTTTGTTGAGCCGGGGCTGCATGCAACTTCAGAAATTAAAGAAGAATTGCTTGCTTGAAGATGTATATAACTTTATAGAATGTTGATTGGAACAATGTTATATTTGTCTATCATAACGTCAGACGTCACATTTTATTACAAAACGATATATGTCAATTCTCATATGCACCAAGGGACAATAGTACACAAGATTGTTTGTTCATTTCTTAAAGGAAGCATAGGCCAAAGCTTGTTTTACTTTGCTGCTCTATATCTATCTCTTCACTGATGATGACTAGGCAGATTATCCACAAACTCGCATATATCTAACTGGATTTTGTATGTTCATTGAAAATTCATTCATTTTTTGGAAGTCAAAGACAAATCTCATTGTCTATAATTAAACTGAATACAAAGTTATGGCTCTTGGAATTTGTGAACATGTTTGGACTGCTTATATTAAGGAAATATATAAAGATTTCTTCTTACGTTCTTGGTGTGTGTATTATACTGTTACCAGGGGCGTGCCTACATGAGAAAAAAATAAACTTCGGCCTACGAGCCCAAATTTTTAAGGGCCCTAAATTTACAAATATTTTATTTTAGGTAGATTACTATTACAAATACTTACAACTATTATCTAGATAAATTTTCTTTCTTGCACTTATACATCACTATAATATTTCTATTAATATTTTCAGGCTAATCCATAGTTTTTAATTTTTTAAAAGAGTACTACTTTTTTAAAAGAATTACATAAAAACTATAGAAAATACCATATATATTTTATATGTGATGAACTAAAAAAAAATTGTTTGTCTACTAAACCAAAAATAATTTAAACTTTAGTTATATACTTTTGCCACAATTTATTTTAAAATATTTTCTTTTAATATGTATTATATATTCATTATAAACTGTTTAATAATTTTTTTTTGTTTTGTTTAGGGCCTAAAAAACCTTAGGCACGGCTCTGACTCTGACAACACTTTAGCGATCTTCATCGTGATCCGAATCTTATTTTCATGAAATTTCATATTGTCCGGCGTATCAAGTACAGTTTCATGAAGCTTCATGATCGTTTTGAGCATCAACTAGTAAATGCTTTAACTAAAATTGTACAGTTTCAGAAGTTACTTTTAACGTGGGTGTACATCAAGGAAACTATATCTAGAAGGGTGTTAGATCTGTTGGTTTAGTTTTCTTGGGTTACAATTAGTATATAAACCAAAATCAATGAAAATGAGACATTATTTACATTACATTAAAAGAATTTAACCATGATTTTGGAAATGCTATAGTTCAATTTCATTTTTTGTTTAACAAAATTATAGTATTGGTTTGCAAAATTATATAATATGTTGCTGATATGATGAAAACATGAGGTAAGTTGCCTTAATATTATTTACATATGTAGGGATTCTAAAATTATATTGATTTTGACACTTTAAATTGGTTAAACCTTAACAACATTTTCATGTGGTTTTTCACCTTTTCTGAAAAATCAAAATGCATCCATCACACTCTTCTTTTTTTGTTGAATCATCCATCACATTCAAAAAAACTGTGGATTGTAAGTTGTAATCCTTTTGTTGACCTCTCTCCCAATAAACCAAGCAAATCAAAAGGCCAAAGTAGTCATTCTCACATTAGATAAACTTTAAATGTTAGATATTGTATACAAACTTTTTGTAGTACGAACATTCTCAGCTTTTAACGTCTTGTATAAAAATGATCATGATCATCGTTGGGAAAAAAATTAATGATCATCATGTGACTACAAAGTACAAACTCCTTTAATCTGTATATATTATCATGTATTTCATCAAACCAATATACAAATTATATACACAAGTGCAAAAAAAGTGATAAATGTCATTCTCTATATATAGCCCACCTATCTATATGACTAGAGACTACAAATAATTATTTCAATGATGAATTATAGAAAATCTTCGTTCAAACTAAATAAGACCAAGTAAAGCGAACTAAAATATCGAGATCCTTTGTCTCTGTCACAAAGCATTGAATAATGAATACTCAATAGCTAGCAACTTTTGCATAAAAATCCCAAATTTGTAATAGTGTTGACTTTTCTATTAAATAGTGCAACTTTTTTGCAGCTAAGCTAAACGTCATCAGAACTCAGAAGCTATGTTAACAAGAAAATTGGTAATCTGTACAGATGATAATGAGCACCTCTTCTTCATTACTCATTCATATGACCCAAGCTTTGAAGCTTTTAACGTTCTTCAATTATTCTTTACTTAACCGAAGAGTTGAAGACATATATAGAAACCGCAACCAAAACTAGAAAATCAAAACTCACTCTTAGAACAAAAAATGAGCTTACAATATCCCAGCCTAAGGCCACATTAAGCCAAAACACATAGCGCCCATCTAGTTTCAATATCGTAATCTTGATGGTCAATGCAAAGATCATAAAAACAAACAAGCAAAATTGAATAATAATAATAATACTAACACAAAAAAGGTAATAATAGTCTTGAATCATAAATATATGGATAGATGACATCACATTAGTTCTTCCTTTTTGTTCAATGTCATGATGAACTAGAACCTCCTTTGTTGTCTGAATGAAAAAAATCAAAGAAATACATGTGTGGTTAATTATAGAAGATCTTAAAAACGAGTTAATTAATGGGGTTGGTTATAATATAACTAAAATGTACAAATATATTTAAACAAACCTGTGTTTAGAGGTGTGAGTTTGGAGGAGGAGAAGAAGAAGAGTTTGGTTGAGTAGCTTCCTCTCCATGGAGTAGTCTTGTAGTGTTGGGGAAACTAAGGCCTTGCATCATCATCATCCCCTGAGAACCAAACTGTGATGATGGAGCAAACATCACAGAAGAAGCTTGATTGTGATGGTGATGATCCGACGTCGTTTGATGATCCCAAGAACGAAACGAATGAGGGAATAAACTGGACTGAAGGGTACCCCTTTGTTGTTGTTGTTGTTGGCCACCAAGAAACACTTGTTGTTGCTGACTATTAAGCAATGTCATCATCGACGGTTGATGATGGTGATGATGATGATGATTATCCATGAAACCTCCATTACTCCTTTCTTCTTGTTGTTCTGATGAGGATGATGACGTCATCGTCAAGTCGTGATGATTCCATCCAGAGATTCTCCCGAATGTATCGAAATGAGTGGTGGTGAAGCTGTTGGTCTCGGGGACTACTACTGTATTGTTGTTTCCTTGAAATGGGTGAAGAGAGAGTCCAAGATCTTGGCTAAGGTTCGGTGGTGTTGTTGTTCTTGAGACTATATTGTCATCATCATGGTGAGGGTAGTTTTGGAAATTCATGTTTGTACCACCACCGCTTGTTGTCGTCGCCGGAAAGAACGTTTTCATTGAGTCTTCAGGATCAAGATTGGCCGCCACGAATTGCGTTTGGTTATTGTTGTCTCTTTGGAAAACCAAATTCGGCTCGGAAGAAGAAGATCCCGGTTTAGTATTTTCCGGTTCTTGACGAGTAGTAGTCTCGGCGATTTCGAGCTTATCTATGGCGGTTTTGGCTTTCTTGATGAGCCAATCAACAGCTTTGCTAGGCCGGTCATAACCTAACCGGTCTTGCACATCATAGAACTGAATCGCCGTGTGAGCTGAGAGTCTCACGCGCCGGTCACGTGGACCCTTTGATGTGAAGACTTTGCTATGACGGTCTTTGCGTCCCGTGGCTCGGATTATGTGACCGCCTTGAACCTCAACTATCTCTCCTCCTCCTTCTCCGATGCTATAACCTTTAAGTCCCATTTTTTTTTTTACCTCTCAAAATGACATTCCAAGAGTTGTTTTTTTAATCAACTTGGGATGAAAACTTGCGTGCCGTTTTTGTTGCCCACTTGCTTTGTTTAGCTCTTCAGAGTGCTTGCCGTTTTGTTGTTGTTGTGGTGTTTGGTGTCTAGTGAGTAATAACATCTGATGCAGGCTGGACACCAGCTACCTGAAAGCTGCTACAAGAAGCAACTCTTCTATGCAGATCCCCAAAAGATCTGTCATGGCAGTCACGAGATTCAATGACCTAACATACCCAAATCAAAAAAGAAAAAAAAGATGAAGAAAATTTTAGAAGAAAAGAGATTGGAATCTCTGGTCTAGGGTTTTTCCCAAAGAAATGAAATTTGGACAATAGAATTGATATATAAAAAAAGAGGGAGAGAGAGAGAGAGAGCTTGTTGATATGTCTAGTTTGGTCTAAAATCAAAGGACAAGAAGAAGAGAATAAAAAAGAGAGTATTGTTGGTGGAAAGGATAACAGAAGTTGAGGGTTCGGAATAGGAAAGTAAACTAAATAAATACCATTTTGCTTTCAACCTTTTGTTCCTTATTATAAGATTCCTATTTCACATATCAACATGTGTCCGTCTTGAGTTTTTTTAGCCACATATTTATATACTACAATTTTATTTGTTACAGAAAAGTTCCTTAATCATTATTCTTCAATCATGCGTGCCATATGTTTGACAAAAGGAAAAAAAAAGCGTTCATATCAAAATCTTGCAACATACATATAACTATGTGAAAAAACCACACACTATATATATACATACATCTATATCTTTTTCTTGGTAAAGGATATACATCTTAGTTAGACCAAATTATATATGTATATATATATTCTTCTTCAGTAAATAATCAAAACTCGAAAAGCATATGTGACACAAAATATACACACATAGTAGGCAATGGAATAACTTGACTCTAGAGTATCATTGATGTTGAGTCTCGTTTATCTTTATGTTTATTTTGTTTTATTAAGGTCACGTTTACTTTTTTACAGGGAGAGAGAAGAGATTGTATGTGTTTCATTCATGTGGATAACTATGATTAAGGCCTAATGTTGAATGAGATTCGAATTTCGAGGAGCAAAAAGTGTTAGGAACTTATGATTAAGGTCATCGTCTTAGAAATCTACCTTTTCTTTTAATGACAATTCTACCACCACCTATAAAGAAGGAGAAGAAGAAAAAAAGTTTTTTTCCATTTATGAGTATTTTTTATATTTAAGCCGTTGATAATGATACACAACAGCTTTTTCTCGTTCCACTAAAACGAGAGGCAATGAAATAGACTTGCGTTTCAGACTCTTATTTTTTCTTCCTACCACAACCATACGTTATACATTTGCCTTTGAATATATTAGTTTGGAGTTTTGGAATAACGTCTAGCTAGATATTTTTGTGCATATTCGTCGGTTTCAATTATACGTATATGAAGATATATAGCTAGTAATCTTTTGTTCCCTAGCTAATTAATATAAATATAAAAATATATATTATTCCATTCTCCATAACTAATGTTGGTACTTATTTTTAATTTAAATTAATGCAGTATATGCCAACGTTTTATGTTACAATTCATGTGTGTAATTTAAATAGTTTAAAATTGTTTCATTGACAACTAAAGCTCGATATTTATCCGAAAACAAAAACTAAAGCTCGATATTAATCTGTTTGAAACATATTTTCCAGTAGGTGTCCGATCGACATCCCAACTTTTATTTCTTAACAATCTTACATTCGAACCTAGTTTATTTATTATAGAATATAATCTCTTATGTTTCGTCTAATTTGAATCAACGCGCGTTATATATAAATTGTAAACTATTCATTTAGCATATACATGTCTGTGTGTATGGAAACACTCAAACAAATACTTCACTTGATCTAGATTTGGGTGTCTTTGTTTGTGTTTATCATAGACGACGATTAAAATATAATTAGAGGAAATACAGAAATTAAAGAAAAAGTATGAAATGTCGTCAACTTGAAGATTACTCCCAAAAGTTAAAGAAAAAAAAGTGCAGGATCTGTAGTTTAATGTCTTTAGAAAAAGCATACGCGCATGCAATCTGCCTTCATCTCAAAAGATTCCACATTATACTTCCCCCAAGTCGTGAAACTTAAGTTAACCTACACCTTCTATATCTTATCCATCATATCCACTTTTTTAGAAAAAAACATGTCCAATTATAATTCATGTTTACTAAAATTCCTTCTTTAGTTAACTATGTGATATATCTTCTATGAATAAGTTTGGCGAATTCGCTCTAAGTAAAGAGAACCTTCCAGGTTATTCTACGTCTGAGCTAGACTGTGAGAGAGAGAGACCTTGACTCTCACATGTTTTCATAAACTCATTGGCATCATCGTAACATGATATATATATGCACTGGTGGCTTAGACCGTTGTATAGAAAGATCCAAGAGATTGTATTGTAACATCTCGAAGGTACATGTTTTATGAAAAACATCTAGATTAATTGTCTCCGTTTAGGGATCTCTAAGTCTCATGGTTTACTAATTACTATTGATAGGCCTATAGATCGTCTTTCATCCGATGGTTGATTTGATATTCCAAATTTGTTTTAATAAGCTTTTGAGTGACCTTGTAAATTATCACAATTTTGTTTCTTGTGAATTACTCGTATGGTATTTAAAATAATTTATTAGTAGGTTAACTATGTTGAGACGAATAATTTCTCTGTAAAAGCGTTCAAATCAGAATGAAATCACATGAAAACCACACAAAAGAAAAGGGGAGACAAACCTTTTTATCCATGCGACATATGTTATCGTTTATCTATAGTTTTCATTTATTGAAAGACTTCAAATAAAGTACCCAAGTCTTAATCATGTTTGTTAATTTACTGGTTTTTACATAAATATTTAATTGAAGGCATTAACTGAAAATTGGTAATTTGAGTCTCTTTTTCCAACTGGAAAGTAGGCTATATCTAGATAGTAAGAACTAGGAAGCGTCGAGAATAATGTAATACAAATGTATAATACTGTAATTGAAGTGTTGGACATCAGGGAACCTAACTGAATAATTGATACTTAGGCTCCTTAGCTTTTATCCTCACATTAACCTTTTTCGTAGACATAGCTTACTAGTTGATAATTCACAATCATCTTTGAAGAAATTAATTTTGAAGTATTAAAGTTTATAGCAAATACAGTAATGCATATTTTTTTCTAAAAGAAATCTATCTCAACTTTTTTTCTACATGATAACATTTCTAACTTTGGCTATTCAAAAGTATATGAACCACAGATTCTCTGATAGCATATAATTAAGACTCAAATGTATATGTTAGTTCTAAATTAATCCACATGATGTTCATATTTATGTTTTTACTATATGAATATATGCTTGTGGTGTATTATATACAGATGTATACAAAATAACTGTAAAAGTTAAAGAAACACTAGCTACTTTTATAGATTCAATCTTATATTTAATTTCTCAACTAATTGTTAACTAATTTATTATTGGTTTGATATTTTTCTTATTATAAATGCTACTAATAAACAAATGAAAATTTATTTTTGTATTATTTTGTAAATTAAAATTCTTTTCATATATATCTTATAACATTATTATCAAAATCCTGAGAATTTGTTATTTGAAATGTAATATAACTACATAAAAACCTTTAACCAAAGAGTTATTTTGTTTTGGTAGTAAACATTTAATAAGTAGTCCATAAATCGATCTATTGGACCATATAAAAAAAAGACCGTACCAAAGAGAACTCTCACAGTCAGAGACCGCATCATATACTATTCTAGTCAATTAGAGCCTGCAAAAAAGATTTTATAGTTGCACGGATTGAATAAGCGTGTATTGTGATTTGTATTGATACCCCAAATAACTCACTATAACTTTCTATATGGAGAAGATCATGGTTGTTTTGGTAACGTGTATTGTTATTTAATTAACCTACATTTGTGCAACACGTTATAAACAATATAATGTACGACCAATTTTTGATAATGTTGGAATTTCATGCTCATAAGGATAAATGCGATGTAAGCTAATGGTGGTTGTGGCGGCAAATGGCCAAAACTTTCCCAAAGTTGAATTTTTTTTTGTGGCCACAGACTTGGAAAATAATCTTAAGTTATATATTAAACTGCATTATATTAATAACAGACTTGGGGTTTTTTTTTTTTTTTTTTTTGTCAAAGACCTGCATTATATTAATATCATATTTTAGCTATCTAATGTATTTTTAAGGTTTATCTTTTCACACCACACTTGAATAAGATTATACTGATCTTTAGAATGTAATTGTATAGAGTTTTAAACAACAACAAAATAACACTTAGTTACTTAAACAATTTGAACCATCAATTCATAGTCAGAAAACTTTTTTCCGGTTATATGAATTTACTGTCTTTTTAAATGGATACCTGAGGTATCATACCTCTGCAAACAACATTTGTTCTTTAGCCAGAGAGTTAAAGTGTTAAACTGTCAGTATCAAGACAGAGAGATAGTAATCAATGCGATTTATTATTTGCTAAAAGGTTTACGTTACAAAAGAAATACATTGTGATATTGCAAGTTCAATGATTAACAAAATTTAAATTAAATTGTAAATTATATGCAAAAAAAAAAAAAAAAAAAAAGGGGGG